>JAVRXN010000004.1:58863939-58977708 GCA_033556935.1 Timema podura
ACTAGAAAATAGTCCCTAAAATATCACTGTACGCCAACAGCTGATATCTGTCACTGTCACTTGGGGACAGTCTGGATATGAAAAAACATATGGTTATGTAGAGGTATGTGTTAGTTAACAACAGTAATTTTGGCCAATATTAGCCTCAAAGATTTTTGAAAATTGAAATTTTTGATGACTAAAGCTGAAAGAAAACACTAAGAAACGATTATTATATATTAATAGTTATATATTTATAATCTGAAAGAAATCTTGTTTTAAAAGTGATATGTATAATCTGAAAAGTAAAACTTTTATAAAAAAATTTTTTTTGATTAGTATAGCTGGAAGAAAAAAACACTTTAAACCGATTTGTGTATTTAGAAGAATACACGTTATTCAAATTACAGAGAAAATAGTATTGTGTATAACAACTTTATGGTAATGTAAATACAGAGAACATTGTATGTGTAGTATAGACTTGATGGTAATATAAATACAGACAACATTGTATGTGTGGTAACTACTTGATGGTAATGTAAATACAGACCAAATCGCATATGTAATAACAACTTGATGGTAATGTAAATACAGTCAAAATTGTGTGTGTAGTAATAACTTGATGGTAATGTATATACAGACAACATTGTATGTGTAGTAACAACTTGATGGTAATGTAAATACAGACAACATTGTGTGTGTATACGCCATTCACGACCTAAGTTTACTTGGATGACAGCTCAAAAAGTAACTAGAAAATAGTCCCTAAAATATCACTACGCCAACAGCTGATATCTGTCACTGTCACTTGGGACAGCTGATATGAAAACATATGGTTATGTAGAGGAATGTGATAGTTAACCACAGTAATTTAGGCCAATATTATGCCTCAAAGAATTTTGAAATTGAAATTTTTGAATGACTAAGCTGAAAGAAAACACTAGAAACCGATTATTATATATTAATATATATATATTATAATCTGAAAGAAAACATTTTAAAGTGATATGTATAATCTGAAAGAAAAACATTTTAAAATGATTAGTATAGCTGAAAGAAAAACACTTTAAACCGATTTGTGTAATTAGAAAGAAATACACTTTATCCTTATTAGTATGGCTGAAAGAAAAACGAAAAACACTTTAAACTGATTAGTATAAGATGAAAAAAAGAATTATTACTAAGTTTAATACACATTTAGCTCCTAAATAAATTAGACCTATATCTTATAGTCATTGCACAAATTAATTTTTATGCGCCATACGGCTGTTGCCCGACTAAGAATATCCAAATTGACAGAATTGTCAATCTAGGTTATCCTAGAAAGGGCTGATTTTGCTTTGTGAGTTACAGGCAGCAGTCGCTAGCCCTTATCCTCATGGTATGAGGGTGAAACAATGAATGGGTGAAACCGTTGAATGATGCTGCAATAAAATACAATAATATAAATTAATACCCTGTGAGTGGAATAATGGTGATTGTGAATGATGTCCCTGTGCCTAAGTTGTTGTTTGGAAGGATTTTTTTTTTCTTGGGAAATTAATTTGTATGGTTTTGGAATATTATCTATTATGTAATATACGTGTAAAACATGTTTAATAAAACTGTTATTTTAAAGGTGCTTTAACACTGTAGGTTATCAGCCCCTTATACCTTAATCTGGCAATAACGGTACTGCCAGAACTTCTTCTTCTTCTTCATCTTCTTCATCTTCATCTTCATCATCACTGTCACTTTCGTTGTCGCCTATTTGTATGATGAAAGGTTGGGTTTCGCTTGCATCCATCTTCATTTCTCTTGCCCAATCATCATTAATAATCTTCTCGGTGTGGTCGACATTTTTACTCCAACTGTAATGAAACACATTTTTTAATATATATCTGTGTTATAATTACAAACAAATGATAGTGAAGACACAACCAATTCTTTATGGTTTTTTTATTGTTCTATTTTCGATAGTTTGAAAATATAGCTTTAGTACCTTTCAGGTGTGACTCTAGCAAGGGCTTCTTGCCAAAGGGCTCGGACAGCTGCATCATCAAACTTGTTGTTTCTTCAGGTATGTTTCTTGTAGTACCCCTTGCAGTTTGCCCACACCAGTTCAATAGGGTTGTATTGACAATGGTACGGAGGCGACCGTAAAACCTGGTGTCCGCACTCACGTACCATTTCATCAATCTTGTACCTGTACCAATCAAAAACGTAAACAAATTACTGAGATTATTTAAAAACTGATAATCTTTTATTAAGTAAATCTCATGGTCAAAGATATATATAAATTACAATGCAATCAATAAAAATAGGGGCTCAGCAAAAATGTTTTCCTAAAATTGAATTAAATATTTAATAAACCAAAATAAATAATGCATAAAACATTAATATATTGTATTTTAGCCTAGTATTTTCAGTTTTCTAAGACTTTTTCATTAATATAATATTTTCAATATGCTAAACTAAATGCTATATGCTCAACTAAAGATTTATAATATTTAAAACTATTTTTCAAGGGGAGTGGGGTGGTATGAAAGTAGCTTAACTTTACTGCTTATAATATATAGTTTATTTATGGCACTAAAAGAATGTTCTTGATTATTCTTATAATTTGTAAAGCATGATTATTTATTTATGTCAGTTTGTGAATTTTCATTTTTGTGAGAATCACTCTTGTATGAAAACATATGTACTAGAATCTTATTATTTATTATAAGGTGTGTTTTGTTCATGGGTGGTAATATGAACCCCAACCCTAATTGAAACACCTGATTATTGCTATCCATTTTTATAGTAAAAGCAGCCAAAGCCTTTTATAAAATACTTAGGCCTACCTTTTTTCTGGTTTGTGGGCTAAAGCTTTGCTCATCAGCTCCAATCTCATCGCTGAGGGGTCGAACTTGATGTCGTGCTTCGTGAGCCATGCCGCATACTCGTCTTTCCTCCAACTCTTCGTAGGTAGTTTCTCCACCTGTAACAATATATTTAAGGCAATAACGAATAAGTTATGCTGTCTTTAATAAATGTATTTGTGGGTCTAGAGAGGGGTTTTGAAGATAAGTGACAACATGTAAATATATGTATAAATATTTAGTACTGTGTATTAAAATTAAGTTAATAGTGTTATTACACACCTGAACTGAATGATATGGAGCATTATCCATGACAATGACAGAAGGTTCTTCAAGAGAGGGAAGCAGTTGTTCTTTCATCCACGTCTCGAAGTTCTCGCCGTTCATCTCCCCATGGTAATCTCCAGTTGACTTCCCTGATGCAAACAAAAGGCTTACAAAATGAAAATGAATTTACGATACTTTACAGAAGTGGGAATTTCCATATATCCGCAACTATTTGAGATATTAGATAACTTATCATTGCAAAATTGTAGTAATATTAAAAAAAAAATTGAAATATATTTTTAATAAACCAATAGTTTCTTAAATATTGGAAAATATATATTCATACAATTTTGTGAGCTTTAATAGTATAGAGAAAATACCTACATTTTAACGTAATACTTATCTAATGCTATAGAATTACTAAATAAGTCGAAAAGATGATGTTATTTTTCCTTTAACCTCTTAGGAGAAATGTTTGTAGAGCAATGATCTATCTCTATTATTTAAGATTCAATAGTCAATATTTATATATTTATTGTTCAACATTTAAAAATGAGGAGTTCAATAAAAATTCGATAACCCTATGATGTGCAACCCCTAATCAATATCGAAAGTCTTAACTGGAAGTCGAAATTTTAATATGAAGTGTGGACCCAAAATATATTTTTTTTATTGGTCCAAATATACAGATGAGGACTTTAATTCTTTAAAAAGAAAATTATAATATTTAAAACACGGAGTTAGAAAAGTATAACATACGTAATGTACCTATAGCTTAATTTGTGTTTGAGTTTGCTAATGTATATTATTTAGTTTCACATTTATTACGAGTTTTGAATAAATAATTCTATTTCTAAACAATGGAGCGAGAAAGTCAGAGCCGAGTTCCATACCATTTATTTTTTTAGGTTCAAAAGAGTAAAATACTCTCCAAGCTAGAAGCTGACTTTATTCCCATCTGCATTTCAATTATGTACGTAGAGCTACGGCGGTATCTTTGCGAACTAGAGCCACAAACCCACATAAAGCCACTGGGGTAGACAGGCACGAGGTTAATTTGTATGTGTAGAGTTCTAGAGATCGCGTTAGAGTAAGAGAGTCACTTTTCATACTCAGGAAAATTATCTAATATTTACAATAAAATAACTAAAACGTTACATTCACAATTGTTTAAAATATGTTGTCTGTATAGCAAAATTATGTGGAGCAGGCAGAACTCATTCCGTTAATGAAATTAAAAATAATTAAATTATTTGGAAAAAAGGTTTTACTTTTATTGTACTCCACGGGAACATTAGTATTTATATTACTATATTTTTTATATTGTTTAGCGTCAAACTTTAAGGTGAGTATAAAAATAAATTTAAATTAAATTAAAGGATCTCATCTTATGTGCAGAAGAGCGTTGTTGGAGTTTTTCTTCCTATTAAAAATATGGAATTTTCTAGTCAGACTTTTTAAATTTGGAATATGGCTGACATTAGTGTGACATAAAATTGTGACTGCGTACAGCGTTTTTTAATCTAAAGCAACATTAAAATGGTCTCCTCAACCGGAAGAAGTGTGGATTTAATATCTCCAGATGTGTATGGATAGTGAGAATCATTTCTATTAAAACATTTATATCTTTGTTTACTCAATCATCAGCCTCCTTTGACATCGTAATAATAATATTATGGTGTGAACGGTCAAATTGATGAGCTCGACTATGCAACGTCAAACATGTGACCCATAATATGTTGGTGTTAAATGTCGTTTAGTGCGATGTAAAATCCATAACGTACTAAAAAAAAGTTTCATTGTTCATTTTTAATTTTCATAAAACCTCAGAGATAAATATTTGTGATCGTCAAAAAAAATATAACCAGAGATTTTGATAAAAGTCAACGTACACAACCTGAAAACAAACATTTTTTTAGGTCCAATCTTACAATGCCAGGATATTCAATTCGTTAGGGCTTAACATAGGGTTAAGTGATAATGAATACTACTTTGGATGTTACAACGTTCAGTTACAGCTAGCGTCGTCGTTAAGTTAACGTGAGAGTTAGAGAAATGAAGCTTAAAAATAAAACTCAGTTCATGACGAGAATTTCGTATTCTTTTACTACCCATCTATTTCAATTAGGAAAAAACTTTTACAGAGAGTTAAAATATGTCTGCACTAAAAACCTTATAATAGTTCTTTCATTAGAAAACAATTTTTTAAAAGCAAACTAATTGAAATTTGGGAGTTTTAATAATATCCTCATGTCTTTTAAGGTTTTTAATAAGAGTCCTGAAAAAATACTGTGACTGTCCAAGTATTTTACGAGACACTGTGAGTTATGTGTTAGGATGTTCGAGTATTTGATCGCGGTAAACATGATGCCATCAAGATTGACTCTGCAAGAACTTAAAAACATTGTTATCTCCGCGCTCGTGTCGTGAATTAAAGTATCGTTTGTACTTTAAACGGTGCCTATATCCAAACAAAATTACATAGACTTTGGACTAACCAGTTTCTACAGTGTCCTCTAATCACTTAATGCCATATTTTTACCAAGAGGTAAAGGTGGAAATATGAGCTACTGTTTTGTTTAAGAATTGAAATTTAAACTTTTTCACTATAGATCTAAGACATTGGGTCTGAGTGTAGCTAAACGTTCTTACTTTAAGTTAGTAACTTTAAATTATTATTAGAAATAAATATTTATTCAATTAATAGGCATTTTAATCTAAACCATATAACCCAATTTTTTAGAATTAGGGTGTACATATAGGCTACACTTAAAATTCAATAAAATATCGTAAAAAAATGTGTTTTAAAGAAAAATCTTGAGTCATTAAAGTGAAATGTATGTTCATAAACAGTTGTTAGTACAATACTATATTTTACAATTTTTAAAAATATATTCCAATACAATTTTATGATAAATAGCTCTACAAAATGTTGACGTTTTATAAACAAAATGCTAGAGTAAAAACACTAAAAATTTATACTACCTATCTTGTTACTATATATTTGTACAGCTAATTGTCTTCTTTCTTTCAACTTCACATTTCATGAAGTCTGCATATGTGAAATGTTTGTGTTAAAGGGATATATTTATTTTGACTTGAAAACATTGACTCCAATTTCCCCAGTTTGAACTTTAAGTAAGATTTTCGTAAAAGGTCCATTATGTCATAAGGAGTGATTGCTTTATTATTGTGACAAAGTTACATTCTTACTTCCTCACTGTGAAAAGCTTTTAAAGGGCCCATGAATGTCTAGTCAAGGGTCTGAAACCGGTGGGTTGAGTGAGGAGGTAGCACGACAATGGTAACATGATTGGCTCGGCCCATATCGATTACATCTAGATTTCATGTGTGGCTGTAGTGTCTAACAATATTAATAAAACATGTGAATTATGAGTTGGTATGGTACTTAAAAAGGGTTTTAACATGCACATAAACAGCAGTGTATAGCCTCAACGGGTAGTAAGACACGGTACTAAAAATAATTGCAATATTAGAACAGTTCTTTGCAGTCCTTAACAGGAAAGAGCTGATAAAGAAAAATGTAGAATTTTCCTTGAAATTTTATCAACACAATGACAAAGTTTAAGCACGTACTCTTTCCACTTACAAATTTTGAATTTTGAATTTTGAAGAGCAATAATTAAAACAATTATAATTTTGAATAAGATAATCAATTTGTAAATTTATTTGAAAATATTTAATTTCTGAAGTTATCCACCAATTCTCTTGAAGAGTCTTCCTGGACAGAATGTATTTTTTCCTCTTTGAAATGTTCTGTACAGGGGAAATCATCCATTTTCCTAAGCCACCATCTTAAATATTTCCCTTTCGGTATCAATTTCTTATATCTTGGAATTTTGGAAAAGTCTGAATCACTGCCAAGAGATTTACTATTACTGCTAGAATAGTAAGAGTTAATTAACTTTGTAGCTAATTTAGGACTGGTTTCAAAAAATTGGTAAAATGTTATAGAAATGTCTAGGTCATCTATATATTCAAATGTAATTTTTATATTTTAATCCAAGATGATAGTTTTGAATTTAGAATGGTTGACTGAATTGTTAGTTTTTTCGGACGAGTATAAATCACTCAACCCGTCGAGCCACCACTTTATATATTTGTTTTTGGAAATTGACTTATTGTTACTGCGAATTTCGGAGGCAGCCATTTTCTTTTTCTTGATATTATGTGATTGTTTGGTAGAATGTTCGTAATTTAGAATTGTGGTCTTTTAAAAAATGTGAGGGTTCATCAACTTAATATTTAGATCGAGACCGGAATTCAAAAAATCCTCAAAATTAATAATAATATCTGGATCTTCTTGTAAATTTCTATTTATTGATTTTATCTTGAATTGAACAGCCTGAACTGCCAACTATTCCAGCGGATAGTCTTTTGCGTCCATTTTTTAACCTGCAACACACATCATAGCTTAGCTTAGAATACATCTTTTTTATTAAATAGGCCTACACCATAAACTGACAAAGATTAAAACCCGAGAAATTTGATTTGGAGACAAAGATCTACCATGTAACTTAAAATAATTATACGGTTTATTATTTGATTAAAGTGGCTCGTAATTGGTGGTTTTGAACCTCTGTCTATAACACGCTTTTCAAATAAGTTTAAGAATTTATTGTCTTCCTGTTAAAATATTATCGCTCTCTTGTTGCTATGTGATTTCTTTTATCATCCTAAACTTAAAAAAAGTTTTTATTTAGTTGGTACTTATAATGGCCGTTAGAACACACTTACATCTATCATTATTCATATGAAACAAACACTCCAACAGTTGTAATCTTTGTAGTTGTAATGATGACCAAGTATTTGCAATAATTGGGACTTCCAGGAAAGTACTTTTTCAGCTAACCTTATTCAATTTCACTATAAAGTAGGAATATAATAAATAGATACCCATGTGTGAGATTCTTACAGAAAATATTGGTTTTTATCATAGAATACCTTTATTAGATAGCACAGTATCTTGGGTGATGATATCCCTTAGTAACTTTTTATCCTTTTAGCCGCGTATGTGAGGCTCCCGTAATGTCAAGGACAATATTATATTACAGTATCGCGTATAATATTGTCGTTTATCTTACTAATATTATAAATGCGAAAGTTTGTGTGTTTGGATGTTTGTTGCTCAATCACATCAAAACTATTGAACAGATTCGAATGAAACTTTGTAGGTAGGTAGGTAGGAAGAGTATGTCCTGGAATAACATATAGGACTATTCCCAACCTTTGATTTTACATTAATTTTACAATATTAATGTTTAAACTTTTCGTATATTAGTGATATATTGTTATTTTAATTTTACGAGTAAAAATGAATGTGATTATATTATTATTATTAGAACCGCGTCTTACTAACCGTTCAGGTTATATTATGTATGCTAAAGTTTGTGTGTTTGTATGTTTGTTACTCAATCACGCCAAAACTGCTGAACGAATTCGAATGAAACTTGGTACGTAGATAGAATATGTCCTGGAATAGCATATAGGACTATTCCCAACCTTAGGTAGATAGAGTATGTCCTGGAATAACATATATGACTATTCCCAACCTTTGATTTTAGATTAATTTTACAATATTAATGTTTAAACTTTTCGTATATTAGTGATATATTGTTATTTTAATTTTACGAGTAAAAATGAATGTGATTATATTATTATTATTAGAACCGCGTCTTACTACCCGTTCAGGTTATATTATATATGCGAAAGTTTGTGTGTTTGTATGTTTGTTACTCAATAACGCCAAAACTGCTGAACGAATACGAATGAAACTTGGTACGTAGATAGAATATGTCCTGGAATAGCATATAGGACTATTCCCAACCTTTAATTTTACATTGATTTTACAATTCTATTGTTTAAACTTTTCGTCGGTCGAAGCCACGACGGGTAACAGCTAGTATTTTTTATAAACCTTAGCTTCATTAATCAAACTATTTCGTTTTTACAATCAAACAATGATTAGTATTTGTTGCCAGGAAACAAGATGTATTTCAATATATTATTATAAAGTTTTCATAGATACATATTATTGTTGTGTATTATTTTATTCTAGTAAAACTTTTTATTTTTCATACGTATAGTAAATTATTAAAATGAATCTATGCTGTGAGTAGTAGAATATATTCATGTTTTATGCAACGCTCTTTAAAACTTCATGTTGTGTGTCCCGTAACCAGCAAATAGAACAGTCTGTATCGTGATACAAAACGCGTTCCCCCAATTTTTCAAGGATGCTATATAAGTGCAACCTACAGATAGCGTTCTATTCACGGAATGCCCAAGCGATCGGAGTCCACCAACCGGGGACTTTTTTGGTGACCTCACTGACGAACTTCAAGATCACGGTTCAGGAAGCTACATTAGCGCCTTTGTATCTGGCGGTCCCAAGAATTACGCGTACCAAGTTTTCGTTGGTGGCGACCCTGCCAAAACAAAAAGAGTATGCAAGGTTCTCGGGATCACCATAAACTACAGCAACCGGAACGACGTTAATTTTGACGTTTTGAAAGCGATGGTCACCGAACAGGCCGCGGAAAGATACATACAGATACCACACAAAATTGTAAGAAAAGGTCTTGCGACTGTATATACCGTTTCGCAGAATAAAGTCTACCGGCCGGTGTACACCAAACGGTGGATAACCGATAATTATAATACGTTGCCGTTTGGGTATCAGAGTCCTTGTAAACGCGCTCGCCACGACTAAAAGGTGATCATTTAGACGGGCTGAATAATCATATTTTTTTTTGTCTTTCACTCTAGACAGTTCCACCAACATACCATTTTTCAAAGATTTGAGATTTTTTTCATATTTTTTTCTGCATGAAAACAAGCATATTTTTTAATTGATTTATTTTATGCATCCGGGATATTTTTTATATTTTTTTATCCGCCATTATAAATCTCCACCTACCTGGTTATTTCTAGTCAAATAGAATTAGTTGTTTGTATATATTTTTATTCTAGGAAAAATTGTTTGTATATATATTTTAATTCTAGTCAAATTCGAAACCATCTGTACATATATGTTAAAATAATTTTTAAACTGAAATTTATAAATTAGTACCGAGGCCACTATTCCCGCTACGAGCTCAAGAAATTGATTAGTGTTTCTATAATATATATATTCTATAACTATAATTTTTTTGTAAATAAATATTCCAAGTATACTTTTCATATTATGAGATATACTTGTGTAAAAAAACACTTTGATTTGTGTAAATAAATATACCAAATAGATTTTTCATGGTGTGAGCTATGTTTGTATAAATAAACATTTTAAAGTATTTGAAAAAAAATTTTTTTTTTGTAAATAAAAATTCCAATAAATAAATATTTAAAGTATTTGTAAAAAAAAAACTTTGATTTGTGTCAATAAATATATTTTTAATTGTGTGAGATAAATTTGTAAAAACTTTGATTTGTGTAAATAAATATATTTTTAATTGTGTGAGATAAATTTGTAAAAAAATTTCCATAAAACATTATTAAAAATCATGCACATAGGGCTCACGGTTTGATGGATCCCATGACTGGAGTAGAATCACCTTCTGAGGTAGCTGAATCCCCGGCGCTTTAACTCCCAATGGTAGTGTCTGTCCACGGTGTGCAAGCAGCAGGCAGGTCATTATGTGCTGAAACTAATATAAATATTACGATATAAATAGTACTGACATAAAACATTTACGGTAAGTCTCGAAATTTTAGTGAAAGTGATTTTCAATAAGTTCTATCAACTATGCAACTACATTATATATAATTTAAATTAGTCTGAAAAATACCTGAACACTGGAAATGAGCAAGAAACCTTTGGCTCAGGGCGACGATGTTCAACTACTGAGCTATCTAGGATTCATCACATGTTTCGGCTCATTTTTCACTCATAGATTATGGCTGAGTCTGTGATAGACGTGTGTAATCGTCAGCTACATATGAGCGACCAATAATATGAAAGCGATCATACTTAAGTCATCTGACACTTGGGAGGACTGTTATGTAGCCAAGTATGCAATACAAAATTTTAATTTTAACATGAAATTCTAATGAATATCCACGCATATTACAAACTCAGACTTAAACTCACAGTCTTAAATTATGAGTGAAAAATGATTCTGAACACGATACGAATCCCGGTTATCTAAATGGTATAGCATTAGTGTAATAAACTTAAGGTCCCAGCCTGGATTCCTGTGCAGGTATGATTTTGCATCTAATTTAAATTAATTGAACTGTGATCCCTTCAATAAGGACAATGATGTAATTACAATTCTTTTCAGATTGTGTGTTGATATTAATCAGTGGCGGCTCGTGACTTTTTTTCATGGGAGGGCACAAAATTGAAAATAAATAATAATTAATAAAAATATAAACTCACCTCTTATTTACTATATTTTGTAATGGAAGTCCATCCTCCTTTCCTTGATATTTGAGAATACCTCAATAATTTTGTTGTCGAAATCAGAAATTGAATTAATAAATTTCTTTTCGTCTGATAGAACTGCTAGAGCATTTAGTCTGTTTTCCGTCATTGTACTCCTCAAGAAAGTCTTAATCCGTTTTAAGGTAGAAAAACACCTTTCACATTCACTTGTTGACATTGGTGTAGTGCAAATAATGTCCAATAGTTTGAAACTTTCAGATAAAATCTCACACAGGTTATTTTGTGAAATAAACACTAATAAATATAGCACACCCTCAACTTCGCACATATCATCACGACTGTAAATTACATTCAATTCACTCTTTAATTTTATAGCGTTTAACATGGAATAGGATGCAACAGTTTCGTTAAACACATTTTGAGGAAAAGATTTTTGATAGTTTAAAAAAAAAATGAATTGAATAATTTTGCTGCACTTAGGTGACTTTTAAAATCAAATCTATCCTTAATTTGGGTTAGAATAGTGTCACAAACTTCTTTTGCAGCAGTATTTCTACTATCTCCGCCGGTGGATGAAGTTTTCTTTCTTTTTTCTTCGGGTTCTTCAACCTCGTCGGTACCATTTCTAATTTTTTTAATTTGTATCTCAAATTGTTCTATAGCTTTCTCCAAATATAAGCTATCAATGCCACGTACTTGAGTTTGATTAAAAAAAATATCCACGTGTGGCATAATTAAATGAAATTGTTTCAGCCAATACATGAATTCTGAACTATTTAAATGGTTCAGTAGGCCACTTGCTTCATTTAGGGTTTTCGAATCTACTTCATCAGAGTCTATGATTTTTTCTAAGCATTCTTTAAATGAGTCTTTGTAGTCAAATAAAGTATTGACTGTTCTGCTTTTAAAATTCCAGCGAGTTGGAACCGCTCGTGGTAACCTTTTCTTAACAATTTCGTCAAGGAACGCTGTTCTTTTAGGTGAACGGGAAAAAAATGAAGAGAACGCTTGTAAATTAGCGAAAAAGATCTTCACTTTTTTGTTACATTACGCTGCTCGTTCCATAATTAGGTTAAATTGATGTGCATAGCAATGTACAAAATAGCCATTTGGATATATTTGTTTTATTAATGATTGAACACCATTATTTTTTCCACTCATAACGGCTGCACCATCATAACTTTGTGCAATTAATTTGTGTGATGGAATATTTAATTTAGTTTGAAGTTCTTCTAGTATGACTTTGGATAAAATTTGTGCTGTATATCCAGATGGTTTAATAAAAGACCAAAATCGTTCACAAATTTGCCCATCAAAAACGTATCTAATTATAATTACCATTTGTTGTTGATTGGAAAAATCAGTAGTTTCATCAGCTTCGACTGCAATAAAATTTGCTGAATTTATCTGGGTCTTTACTTCAGTTTGATAAACTTGAAACATTGAATCCAAAAGTTCATTTTGGATGGTTTTGGAGGTACCTTTAAATACATTTGATTCTTTCAAATGCAATGCAAGAGCAGAATCTAGCTCGGTTGCAAAATCAATTAAACCTAAGTAAATACCACGATTATCAGAAGTAACCCTCTCATCATGACCACGTAAAGCTAATTCAAAAGCCCCACAGAATTTAATACACATTATTAAGCGACGTAAAATGTATCTGTTGTTGTCAACGTTTTCATTGTGATTTTGTTTTTGTTGAACATACGCACTACTTAATTGCTCCCGAATATCTATTTTTCCCAACACATTGTAGTCCACTGCTGCATTTAAATGATTTAATGATAGCTCATGCTTCTTAGCTCTTTCTGATAAATGTTTTAAATCAGAAAAACCCCCTTTAATCCATGTAGAAGATTCTTCCTTTGAAAGCAAACAAAAGAAACAAAATAATTTGTTGGTCACTTCACACCCGCACATCCACTTATATTTATCATAAATGTTTTTATTAAAATGTCTATGATAGGTACGTGATTTATTCGAGGAAGAACAGTCTATATTTAAAACTGGCATCGGCCTGCCTTTATTCTTAATTAAAAGCTTTTCATCAAAACTAATGTTATTATGAATAATGTACTGCACAGAATTAATTTCGGAATTCATTTTTTAAACACTTGAACCGTTGAACGAAGAACTATAATAAATTAATCAACAGTTATAAACATTCGCGCGCGATTGACTAGTGACAAAATACGTTGGTTAACTGTTCTTCAGTGATGGACTGAAATGTGAAGCTTGACCTTGAACGGACTGACAAGTATTCGGCTACTTTACAATAGATGGGGATGCGAGCAGCAAGAGAAAAAATGTGTCCTTTCTACGGCCGGTATTACACTATCCTATTTTTCTTCGATCAAAGACATAACACATTTCTTTGATCAAATATAATTTATGATAAAATATTTGATGCCATCTTTGATAAAATATGTGTTATCACACATCACATTTCTTTCAAAGTTTCTACAATTACAGTATTGTGTTAATTCTAAAATGAGCTCAAATGGTTTAATTTTATGTGCAGTGGCTGTGAGTGAGAATGTGATAATTTCTTTGCTGTTAAAGTGAAAAGAAAACCTGCGAAACATAAAAAAGAATTAATAAAAAATAAGCATTTACGTCCATCACCCACACACCCGCTTAATCAATTTGTACAAAAATATTATCCAATCTTCCCTCTCTTTTCTCTTAGTAATTTTTAAGCATTTAAACAAATTACAAAGCTATCCATTGAGAAAGCTACCCCAAATTTTTCTAAATCATTAAAGTGATTATGTTGTTAGTCTATTTTTTTAATTCTTAATATTGAATTTTATATTTAGGTGCTATTTTTTTATTTATAAATAATTATTAAATATTTCATTTGAACTATTACATTTTTAAACACTAAAAATACATTTTGTTGAAAAGTGCCCCTAGGATATTTGCGCCCTAA
The DNA here is from genome assembly GCA_033556935.1 of Timema podura. Taxonomy (NCBI): domain Eukaryota; kingdom Metazoa; phylum Arthropoda; class Insecta; order Phasmatodea; family Timematidae; genus Timema; species Timema podura. The sequence continues at coordinate 58,878,371 of JAVRXN010000004.1, forward strand.
ATTCATTTTTATTATTAACTGTCTCGCGCCCAGGTTAATCTTTCAGTTGCCATTTTCTTTGATAAAAGCCTAAAGTATGTTCTATAGCGTAAATCTTTGAACAAATATTTCCTTTGATAAAAGATATTGGACGATTTGTTAAAGTTACATAACATTTCTTTAACAAAGAAATGTGACCGTGTAATACCGCTCTCCCAGCGAGCCCTTACCCTTCAGTGACGTGCATCTCCTACTCAAGACAAGACACCTCTATCTCCAAGCTTCTACTCGCAAGGGAACACTCAAATATTGCCCCACTTGAGAGTTGCGCAGAGCTGTTCTGAGCATCCCGTCCCTTCCCTCGCTTTCCTCTTGTCCATCATGACTTGGGGAACATTCACTACTTTGCCCCGATCGGGAAGATAGTTGCTTCGTTTGATGGTTTTCACTCAGCAATTTTAAATGTCATAATTATTTTAAGAAAAACTAGAAAAAAGGTTTATTTAATTCTAATATTTCCCTTGTTTATATAGCTTAAATATTATTATTATAGCTTATAATTATTTGTATGAATAACTTGGTGTTTTGGTGGGAGGGCACGTTCCCTTGTGCCCTTTAGGACGAGCCGCCACTGATATTAATATACAGGTTTTCTCAAATGTATTGAACCAAATTACATATATCTAGGTACATAATAGTAAACAACTGTCTCACCTTGTAGGTCCCAAACCTCGACATGTTTGTGGCCGATCATGTAGTTCCCGGCAGCTCTAAAGAGTTCCTTGAACCACCACTTATCAATCCCAGGAGAAAGAAAATAAATATTTCGATCAGAATCATATTAAAATTATTACGTTTTTAATTAGAAACATTGTAGTAAAAGTTAGTCAATTAAATAAACCAACGAAATTATGGTTTATTTCGGTGATTTCCGGGGAAACGAATGTGCATTATTGAGTCGATTGTAAGAATAATTGTATTGTTGGAGTTTGTTAAAGCAAATTTAGATTTATTTTAACTCTATAATACAAATATTATTATATTACAATATGATTTTATAGATACCGTCCAGTAAGTACGTAACTCTAAATGATACAAATATAAAATTTTGTCAGTAGACCTAAATTTGTATAGAGATAGTCCAATTGTAATATTAAAACTAAATTTTTTTTAATTCAATGTCCTGGTCTGTGCATTGTAATCGTCTATTTATCTGTTATATAATAAAACCATAGATATAGAGTGTATTATTATCCTAGCACATATCGGTGGTCACGCAGAACAGACGTTAAGTTCGTTTGGCTTGGTTTTCCGATGATGGGTCGTTTCGAGCTAGAATCTCGGACAGGTGTTTTGAGAGTGTTTTAGCATAACTTGTCACCATCCTTATAATAGCTTATATTATACACAAGTCATGGTACAAATTAAGAAACTAACAAAGATTAAAGCAGTACACATAACCCTCTACAACCAATCACTAATCCATTAATGTTATTTCAAGGGTAAAAGACTCGACATTACTAACATCTTCCTCTGGACTACTGGTCAGCAATCAGTGGGCCGCATGAGGCCCGCACGTACACTCATAGTGGCTTATAAAGTGTTTACCATACTTACATAGCAGATGGCCCGTATTATTTTTACAACGTGTTGTTTATACATTTTTAAAATTGTAAAAAATGAGCAAGCAGTTAAATAATATTCTGTGATTCAGAGCGTCGATAATTTGCACGTCAAAATCCGGATTATCGATAGTTCGGATCACCAAGAAAAAAGTATTTATAAAAATAACCACAGTGGTATAAATATCAGACACATGGCCGTAAAAATACGCACCTCAGCCCTCGTTGGTAGAAAATAATTGGATACCTTTTTTCGTTGTTAGATTTTACCTTGTAATTTTCATTCAGGGTTTGTGATATTTCAACAAAAAACAATTTAAGATATTTATTTAAATTAAGTGAGAATGTTTCTACCTTATCAATAAGTTATCGTAAGTATCTCGTCTATGTTTACTTTTTTATTTTATGTATAGAAACTGACTATTTAATCAGGACTGGGTCGATCCCCTATTAGTCCGAATCATCGATGCTCTGCTGTATTCAAATTTTGTTGAGGAGTACAACCTAGCTTATTGTTACTATCAAAGACGAATAAGTGTTAAACCTTAGCCAATACTCTATAAATAAACTAAATCCGTAGCGCAACTTCCTTCGGAGGGGAAGTAAAGCCGCCTCTCTCTTACTCATAGAAATTTTCATATGTAAATATAATCATTCGTTTCAGAAAGTGAACGTTAATAATCCCAAATAAATAAAACTATTTATTTCCAGTGATAATATTTAACAATATTGTAACTAAAAACTAAAAGTGAAATATTTTAAGACTATTTTAGTGGATGAGACTGACAAAGTTTCTTAACATTACATTCTACATATCTGAAAATTTTAAATTGTCTACCTCCTATTTGTACACCCTCTCCCAGCCCCTTCCCCCTCCTTCCCTATTTCCTATAGTCTCATTTTGAAATTTAATATGTTCAGATCTTGTAGTTAATTTAAAGAATTCCAGTTTTATACTACACAAAGAAGTATTTTATCCACTGGTTTTGAAAATTTTAGACTCCCTCCCTGTTTCTATAACTCCCACTCCAAAATCTCAAATTTAAGACTGATTTGTCTATCTTAAGCCTTACCTCTACCAAACTTATTTGTTTTAAAAATCACCCTTTATTTCCTGGACTCCCATTTTAAACTTTTAAATTTTCGGACTTTTATAGTTATTTGGAGTAGAATCTTTGACTATATGCGGAATTTTAGTTTTATACCACAGTGAGAAGTTCTTTCTAATGTTTTTGTAAGTTTTGAATCACCCAACCCACTTTTTCCTAACCACTCTGAGAAATTTTAAATTCTAATATTCATTTGGATATCTGGAGTTTTATTTCAACTTGTCTTTCAAATTTTAAGTTTCAACCTAATTCAAAAGTTAGTTATAGCTGTATCTTTTCCCTTTCCCACTTCCCAAAGTTTAATTTTAAAATGTTCAGATATATATGTTTATTTAGAGTGGTCCTTTACCTATGAATTTAAGTTCACTACCACACAGAGAAGTAGTTGAATGTATTAGTTTTGTAAATGTTGAGTAAGCCTGCTTCCACCACCATGGCCTTAACTCCCAAGTAGAAATTTCAAATATTAAGATTTATTTGGTTATTTTGAAAGGTCCTTCTAACTAATTGGCAAATTTAAATATTCTGTCACAGCTAAAAGTTTTTTATATATTTATAAACCACTCTGCCCCCACCTATTTACCCGGACTCACTATTAAAATTAAAACATTAGAGACTTATAGTTATTTGGCATGGTCCTTTTAATTTACCTCCAAATTTCAATCTCCTACCACACTGGGAACTAGTTGTTTCTATGTTTTGGAAATTTTAAAGCATATTTTTCTAACTAAAATTTAAAAATTTCAATTTTTAAGATTTATATTTGGTTATTTATAGTTTTCCTCCTTACCGACTGTCAAATTAATTTTTTAGCACACATAAAATGTTTTAAGTTTGTTTATGACAACTTCACTACTACCCAGGGTCCCACTTATTGTATAAAAATGTTCATACTTTTATAATTATTTGGAAAGGTCCCATTAGTTGTCTGCAAAATTTCAATCTTCTGCCATCCTTAAAAGTAGTTATTTATATTAGTTTTGGTAATCTTGAACATCCCACCCTCTTTTTTTCCAACGCACCTCGGGACCAATCATGTGGATGCCATATATTCTGCAACCCGATATATCGAAGATCATCTTGATTGTAGAACCACCGCTTTTTTTCAATCTACACCAGTTGTTGACTTTAGGAAGCTTAATGGGCTATCGTTCACCCGCAGGTGCTACTCTAGCAGTAGACTAGGCAGGTTCGAATCTCGGCCGGGTTTGTGGATACACTCAACCATCCCCCTCCAAGCACCGCGTCTTACTACCGACCCCTCACAAACGGGTCGCCTATCTAGCACCTATCTGGGCGCGTCTTTGTGAGGTGTGTGACTTCATCGACGTCGTCGTCGACCGCCGGGATATGTGGTCAACACCCGACGCATGCTATTGCAACGATTTGATCGACACGCTCGTCGTGGGTGTATGTGACACGCTTACAGAATTGGCAGACGTCATCGATCTCGACCAGCCTACGGTGGAAACGCACATCAGAAACCTGGATCTTATCAGTGATACCTACTACACAAGCCAAGTTATCGGTTTGGACTATTACGCGCTGGATTGTGAACTAAAAACAATTTAATAACGCATCTAAGAGACACTGTAGAAAAACGTATGAACGAATATATACGTCATTCCTGTAAAAGTGTATAATAAATATTATGTATGTCTGTATAATAAATGTATGTTTTAATCATACAAAACCTGTCTGTCTCTTACACGCCATCACACCCACCAAACAGCCAGTTTGGGACCCCAAGAGCTGTGTCAATGCTCCCGTGTCGCCTGTTTTGACCCTGTGAGGTTCCCTGAGAAGTTTAGTTATCCCTTCTTAGCGTAAACAACGTATGGTTCTGGCAATATTTGTTTTCGATAATTGAGAAAATATAGACCGTTTTCGATATGAAGGGATTTTTTTAGTCAAAGTTAGGTTATACAGCCACTAGAAGTCCTCGCCAGTGATGTTGCTTGTCCATCCCTAATTATTTAGCACACATTAATAATCATGAAGGTGCGACTAAGGTGTCAAGTTAAGCTACTATAGAGTATAGTACAATAAGGTGTCAAGTTAAGCTACTATAGAGTATAGATATTTTTTGGGGCACAGCCACACTACCCGGAGGGGGTTTTATGTTGTCGCACGAGGATGTTTTCGAATTCCTCGCCTCTCACGTCAACATCGTGTTCAAGGTTAAACTGTGCTGATGGGGCCCGCTAAGTAGTTAAATATGACATTTTTTTCCCATAAATTTTGCTATATATTTAATTGCTTAGCCATAATTAACCACAAATACTCATGTACAAATACAGGTGCAAATAATTATAAACTCAATACTAAAGTAGCTAATTATTAATAATTGATTATAAATATTGTTATTTGTTTGATACTTCAAGTGGGGACAGGTTCACTTTGACATGTCTACTGTCCAGTTTGATACTTTACTAAAAGTAAAATCTTACTAAAATTGAATGGCATGCGTATTTGTATGTTTTTTCTTTCAAATTTGTACTCATTATTTTAACCCTTTTGAAATTAAATAGTCCATAAAATCTAACGGTTATATTTGAATAATCATTGTACACTCTTTTTTTAAACAAATAGTTTGGGCCTAAAAACTATTAACATTTTTCTATGAAATCCTAAACATACCAAAAATATCCGTTAACACTAAATGTTGCTACTATTGATGAACCAAATTTAGTTTAGAAAAGATACACCTTTTATTTAATCAAAATAATTAGTCATATTGAACTAAAAACAGCCCGTTTGGTCGAGTTGTTTTGAATGTACCGTATGTATATAATGTATATTTGGATCAATAGGCATGTGAATTAAATATTGGGTTCTGGTTTTATGTTTACAGTGAGGTCAAGGCTCTAATTCCAGATAGGTGCGATGAGAGTGTGATTTCAAAATTGTTTCACACTTATCCTCCTCGCAAACGTGGGTACATTTAATTTAAACTTAATCTTTATCTCCATATACTCAATAAGCCTTATTAAATGCGGATAACCCAAGTGGGTAATAAGACTTGGTTGGAAAAATTGTATAAGGGACCTATTATGTAGGCCAATATTGATGCGCAAAGCTAAAAGTTTATTAAACAAAGTTTTATGTCAGTCACATTAAATATGTAAGAAAATGTTAAAGTTTTTGAGATGATTTAATAATTTAATAAGAGCCTCAAACAAAAATCAATCATTTTATGACTATAATTTATAAGGCTAGCTATGAGTTTTTTGTACTTGGTGTTTTGTGGCCCAGTTTCACAGAAACTATGGCTAAAATAAACCGCAAAAAATGGATTCAAACAAATAACTTTTTTTTTGTGTTAGAATATATGATTCGTAGATTTTTCTGGCCTAAACACATTCACATATTTTATTTAGAGTCCTTTAAGTGATATAATTTGCAAACATTTCTTTGAAAATATTACAAAATATTCGTTCTTATAAACAATACTTGTCTTTAATTTGGTGATAATTAAATTAATTAATATTTTAAAATAATACTTAATTAAAACTGATTTTATACTGAAAATTTGTGGAGTTACTCTCCTCCTCCAAATTCTTTGGATACAATTAGCTTTCTATATTTATGCCAAAAATACAAAATCTTAATATAACAATCACTTAAAGTATTTCAATGAGTGGATTGAATTTGTTTAAATATTTTTATAATATAATATTTTAGTAAAGTAATTTGAGGCCCAATCCAACTATTATTCGTGGCCCAGTAAATATGTCTCCCAGGAATTATTTACTATATTATTATTAGCTAGTAATCACAGATACCCTTTCCCCCTAAGAAACAATTATAGGCCTACAACTCTATGTATCATGTAAAACACTCGCCAAATATCAATTTTAAACAAAATAGAAACAATATTTTTAAATTGAATTTTCAAAAATCCGTTGTCAGTAAATTACCCTAATTTGAGGCCTTAAATCAAAATTTAAAAAAAGCCTCAAGGTATAACCATAATATAATATAGGCTATAATTATTAATGTTTGAAAGAAATCCCTCAAATCGTTTTCTCTTGAGCCCCAGGGACGTACAGACAGACAAGAGGTCAGAGAGAAATACAAAACCCAACTATTTGTTTTCGAGGGCACATAAAACGCAAAGATTAAACATAATATCATAGTTTAAAATGTTCACAATTCCAAACTAAAAACTGTTTTCTTTGGTGGTTATTTAAAAATTGAGATGATATAATTTCAAATTAAAGAATGTATACATGTGAATACTTGGGATGATTCCCTGTACAACAGAATATTCTATACACATTATTTACACTCTTAGAATAACAATTATCTCATAACAAACTTTCATTAAATTTAAAATATGTATTGACTCAATAAGTGGACCTTTAAAAAAGTAAAATGGTAAAATTTCATTCACACCATATTAAACTTCTAATTTAAACATAGTTTAATACAAGGATTAAAAATAAAATTTATTTAAAACAACAAGTTAAAACAAAGTTAACATCTCCAGTCAAAAGTTTTGATTAAATTATAAAAATTGAATGTTAGCTAGATTTAATGAAAAGGTTTAGCTATATCTTAGTCTTATTTGTCTTGGTATTCCTGATCAGATGGAGAAACCTGGAAGCTTATTCAAACATGTTTCGGTACTTTATTAACGTAACATATTCATGGAAAACTGAAAAATCGAAATTAAATAAGTGTTAGGTTTACTTTCAAAAATCTTTAATATTAATTTGAAGGTGTTTTGATTAGATGAATTAAATTAAATTATTGGTTGATTATTTTATATCTAGTGAAATAGATTTAGGAGTAGTATGTGCTTTGTTTACTTTCTAAAATCTTTCAAATTATTATGTAGTTTTTTATTAGGTTTTGATTAGTTAAAGAACAATATGGTAGGGTGGGGCTATTTGGGTCATTTCAACTTTAATTTAAGTTTTCACCTATAATATGCTTGCGAAACTTTTTTCAGATTTATTTATATCTTTATTCATATCTTCTGAACGATACCTTGTAATAGTTTTTTTAAGAAAAAATCTAAATAGGACATAATTAATAAAGAAATTATCAAGTGGAAATAACATTTTAGTAAAAACGTGGGGCTATTTGGATCAGGGATGCGGTTATTTGTATCACATATTTATTCTTATATTTTACAATGAGTGAAGCCAGTTTAATTTTTTTTATTAAAGGTGTATACTACTAGATGCAAACGAAAGGTTTATATGCATTTTCCCCACTTAAACTGTTTTTTTCCAAAGGCCCCGACACATATTTATTGAAACCACAATTTGCGGTTTGACACCTAATCTGGTCTCCTTTTCCACTTGAATTTTTATCAAGATAAGTAACTTTACAAAAACAACATGTTGCATTTTCTTTTTTTACTTCTTCTTCTTCTTCATTGTAAAAAATACCATCGATATAATAGTCTTCCTTTGAGTTGCTGGGTGTGGCGAACTCAGAAAAAAATATGTCTTTTAAGCTTTTTAGAGAATTGGTATTTCAAGGTCATACTAGTATTAGTTTCTTTTTCGAACAGTAAATAAAGCTCTTTTCAATCTTACTTTATCAACATTTTCTTGTGATGTTAAACGTTAGGCTCTTTGTTTTGTCCTATTTTGTTTGTATGTGTGTGAAGCTTTGACCGTTGTTGTAATACTCGAGAAAATATAATGGTACATGTTTGTTGTCTGGTTGATGGTCCTGCAGTGTCACATGGAGTTCCCGGTTCTCCTATAGGCCTATCTGCAATAAATGTGTGTGAAGGAAGACATTTTCCTTCAGGCACTTTATCGCAACTGTAAGGGAATATAACTGTACATTCAAAACCTTTGACGCATTCCCAACAGTTGCTCCTTTGATCCAAGCAGCATTTAGAAATCTGCCGAAGGTTAATTTGGTGATTGAACTTTTTGGGTTATTGTGAATGAATGAATAGTTTCTTAATGATAAAAGTTTTTAAGGGTTTAAAAAATGACCTATCAAGAGGCTACAGAACGTGCGTGATGTGAGGTGGAAGGCACAATAGCTCTATTTCGTTATGCAAACAAAACTCAATACACTGAAGAGAGTGATGTGATGAGTGGCTATCTAAAATAAGTAAGCATTTCCCAGAAGATCGGTGTTTTTGAAAATGTTGCAGCCATTTTAGGAACAATTCTTCATTCATATAAAACCAAGACACACCGATCCATCAATTAAACTTTCACTTAACTGTCTGAGATGGCCCGGCAAAATACTGAAACCCTTTTACCCCCCTCGCCCCTCTCTTCAAGAGTACCTTTATAGAATAGCCAGTTAGGTCAGTGTTTGACAGAGTTGTCCAATCTACAACTTACAACTATAGCACATCTAATTATTTTAAACAAGTCAGAAATACCTTTCCAAATAAACTAGCGCTATTCTTCAATCTTTGAGTACTAGTGAGAAATAATGTGTAGTAGATAATATGTTTAGTTTGTTTCTAAAATTGAATTAAAAAGTTTTTATTTTCAAATACAACAACGATGATAATATGACAGCCTATAAGCTCACTCTACTAAGTGTCAGAAAGCGATATATAATTAATGGTATACTTTAAAAATAAATAAAAACGCAGGAAAATAATGATCCAAATAGCCCCTTAAAAAGTGATTCAAATAGCCCCAGAAGCAAACTATTTTTCAATATAAAATAACTCTATTGTTTTCCAATAGAATACGCTCAAACTTCTTGGTGATGAGCCCAGAAGACTAAGCTATAGGTTAAAAAAAATTACTTCAAAAACAACAACTATAAGAGGTTAAGATCTTACAACAAAAAGACAATAATTAACATCACTAGTAAAAGTATGTCAATCTCATGTCGATTTATCTCGTAAAACAATCTTTTCAGCTATTTAAACGTTTAAAAATTATAATTTTTTCATACCAATTTACAGCCAGTAGATCATTCAGTAAATTAGAATAACTAAACACCAAAAAATATGTGCAGAATAACGTCGCATTAGCTTGAATCCTTATTTTGATTCAAATATCCCCTTGATCCAAATAGCCCTACTCTATTATAAGGTTAAATTGAGTAAAATATAAAATGTAAAATATGAAAATGAAAAGATTATGGTTTAAAAATATATCCAAACAAACAACGACGACGTAAAATATTAATAAAATTGTAAGTTTAATAAAGCTAAACATTTAAATGCAAATAAAAAAGCGAAATTAGAAGAAAATATACGAAATATTAAATACATAATCATTTAAATTAACACGCTTATAATTACCTTATTTATGATGATGATGATGAAGATGTGATTAAAATACATATTGCCGGAAGGTTTGAGAAATTTTGAATTATTATAATGTATTAAAGTTTTTGTGGGATGATCAACAATAAGCGGTAAGCTACCAATATAATAAAAGAAAATAATTGATATATGAGATAACGTTGCTAGTATAGCATAGAGTATAATTTATATGATGATTAAATGTAGATAGATATATTATTATTATTGATTTTATCAAAAAAATGAGAAGTTAATTTAAATGTATGCTTTGGAATATATCGTATTAATATTGTTGATTATGGTTCGAATGGGTTTTAATTGTGATGGAGGGAGAGCTTGAATTATTAGAATGAGGTTTACCTCTTAGTTTGGCATGTTGTCTAATTGTGTTAGTAAGGGATTGATTTGAAAAATTAGTTTGTTCATTTAAAATTTTGTTGCTGTTCAGAAAGACTGTTTGGATGTATAAGTTTTTCATGATGTTCATCTTATAATCTCAACTCTAAGAATTAATATATCAAAAAATCGTATCTACAAATTGATGTATGAATGTAAGGCTGTATTCATTGGTCAGATCGGAAGAAGCTTTCAATTTAATATGCTGAACACATTAGTGATTTTAAATACAATAGGTGCAAATCTAAATTCGCCGAACATCTAAAACTTTCCGGGCATCAACTACTTGAATTAATAACTGCGTGAAACTTTTACAATCCTCTTCAAAAGGTCTCAAAGTGGACATTGCGGAAAACCTACACATCCAATAAGCCATTCTGAACAGCAGCAACATTTTATAGAACAAAAAAAAAAAACTCTGAATCATAGAAGATTACCTAACTAATTGCTTACTCAAGCCTACTGTCCTGATGAATTAGCAGTCAAACACACTTGATTATAAAGATGAATGATTATATTATTCGATCTTGTTATTCAAAGTTTTAAATCAAATACTCGACAAATAAATATTCGAAAATATTCTAAGTTTCGAATCTTCGCACATCACCAATAATTATTTTATTCATCCAATTTTAAAAATGTTTAAACAACACGTTGTAACAATAATACAGGTCATTTGCTATATAAGTATGGTCAACTCTTTATGTGCCGCCAATAGTGTACGCGCGGGCCTCGTGTAGCCCACTGGTTGCTGACCAGTAGTCCAGAGGAATATGTTAGTAATGTCAAGACATTTATCTTTGAAATTACATTAATGTATTACTGATTGGTTGTAGAGTGATATGTGCGCTACTTTAATCTTTTTTTTATTTCGTAATTCGTACCACGACTTGTTTATAATATAAACTATTATAAGGATGGAGACAATTTTTGCTAAAACACTCTCAATACACCTGTCCGGGATTCTAGCTCGAAACGAACCATCATCTGAGAACTAAGCTAAACGATCTTAACGTCTATTCTGTGTGACCACCGAAATGTGCTACGATAATAATACACTCTATATTTATGGTTCAGATTAAATAAAAGATAAATAGACGATTACAATGCAGAGACCAAGACATAGAATTAAAAAATAAAGGTTTTAATATTACAATTGGACTGTATCTATACAAATTTGGGTCTATTGACAAAATATTATATTTGTATCATTTAGAGTTACGTACTTTCTGGACGATAGCTATAAAATCTTAATATAACAACATTATATGTGTACTATTTAGTGTTAATTAAACCTAACATTTGATTTACGAAACGCCAACAATACAATTATTCTTACAATCGAATCAATAATGCACGTTCGTTTCCCCGAAAACCACTGAAATAAACCATAACTTCATTGATGTAGTTCGTTGACTAACTTGTACTATGATTTTTCTGATTAAAAACGTAATCTTGTCAACATGAGCATGATTGAACTATTAATTTTCTTCCTCCTGGGATTGATAAGTTCTAGGATATTAAAGAAAATATTTAGAGCTGCCGGGAATTCATGATCGGCCACAAACATGTCGAGGTTGGGAAACTACAAGGTGAGACAGTTGCTTTTTATTATGTAGTTGTATATGATTTGGCTCAATAAATTTGTGAAGACCTGAATATTAATATCAAAACACAAGCTGAATATCATTGTAATTACATCATTGTCCGTATTGAAGGGATCACAGTTCAATTAATTTAAATTAGATGAAAAATCATACCTGCCCAGGAAACAAAGCTGGGACCTTAAGTTTATTACACTAATGCTATACCATTTAGATAAATGGGATTCGTCTCATGTTCAGAGTTATTTTTCACTCATAATTTAAGATTGAGTCTGTTAGTCTGAGTTTGTGATGTGCGTGGATATTTATAAGAATTTCATGTTAAAATTAAACTCTTGTATTGTATACTAAACTTCATAACAGTCCTCCCAAGTGTCAGATGACTCAATTATGATTGCTCGCATTGTATTGGTCACTCATATGTGGCTGATGATTCCAGACGTCCATTATAGACTCAGCCTTAAACTATGAGTTAATAATGAGCCGAAACGTGGGATGAATCCTTGATAGCTCAGTAGTAGAGCCTCTGTGCCTTAGCCAAAGGTCTCGGGCTCAATTCCTGTGTTCAGGTGTCTTTTTCAACTAAGCTAAATTAGATATAATGTAATAACATGGTAAGTAGATCTTATTTAAAATCACTATTACTAAAATCTCGAAACTTAAAGTGAATATTATATGTCAGTACTATCAATATCGTAATATTTATATTAGTTTAAGCACATAATGACCTGCCTCTGCTTGCACATCATGAGCAGACACTCTACCATTGGGAGTTAAAAGCGCCGGGGATTCAGCTACCTCAGAAGGTGATTATACTCCAGCCAGGGGAACCACCCAACCGTGAGATCTATGTGCATGATTTTTAATAATTTTATTTATATATGTATTCTTATTTCGCTCTATTGATGTACCTAAAAAAATTTTTTTCTTCCTTACATAACTCACGCAACCAACATAGTTATTATCAAAGTTTTTTTTTGTTCTCTCACTCAACTCAACATGTTTTACTATTAATCTCCAAATTAATTTGAAAATGGAATTAAATTACTGTGCCGTACATCAACATTTTTTTTTATTTCACTATAGTTTGCATAACAGATATTCTCTAAAATATTAATTACAATAATAAACTTTGTATATAAAACACTGATATTATACTCATCATGTTTCTCGAAATACTTATAACAACTTGTTACAACGGTATAATATCGTCTACCACGATGTATAATTAATGACGATGCGACGAGGTGGACGATACATCGTGTTATATTTTAATAAATCAATGTTACCTCACTTCTGTGGCTGCATGGTCTAACGCGCTATTCTCGGGTGCACTGAGGACGGGTTTTCTTAAATATTTTTCCACTCTCCCTTCACGCAAATTCAAGTTCATTAATCTAAAATGCTGCCTTCCTTCTTTCTCACTCCTATTTTATTAGCGAAATTAATCTATGCGTGTAAGCTGAACGGATACCAAGATGCACTGAAAAAAAAGTTGAGACACGTTACAGTTTTCTGCAACAAATTAAAATAAAGTAGAGCGTCGATAATTTGGACGTCAATAATCAGGATCGTCAATAGTCCGAATCACCAAGAAAAAATGTATTTATAAAAATACCAAAATTGTATCAATATCAGAAACAAGTAAGAGCTCAGTAAGGTTAATGTAAATACCGACAATATAGTATCCATTGTATCAACTTGATAATAAAGTAAATACAGACAGCATCGTCTAAATAGTACCGGTAACAACTTTATGGTAATGCAAATATAAACAAAATTGTATGTGTAGTAACAACTTGATGGTAATGTAATTACAGACATTAGATTTTCCATACTTTAGACACAGAGGGTGGGAAATTCTTTACTTGACGCCCTGTGCGACCCTACATGTCACAAACACAAAGGGACATTAACACTAGTGACACTGGTTTATTTAGATATCTAAGAACGAACAAACTAAAAAAAGTTATATGATCAAAAATATAAATTTTGTTATATTTTTCCAAGTTGAGTTGAGGAAAGGGAGCTTGTCATAGTGATAAAAATATATTAACTTTAAAACTTTCAACATGAAACAAGCACATAATTTTTCAAACAATTCAGAACAAAATAAAGATAAACATGTTAAGGAATATTCAAACAACCTTATAACAAACTTTAAACATAAAAGGTTCAAGTTTTGAAATAATGTGAGAGAGTTACTTCTAGAAAAATTAATTTCGAGTCCTTACAAGAGGAATAAAAAAAATGCGAAAAAATAATCTAAAATAAACCAAGAACGAACTATATATTGCAAAGATAAAATATCGATTTTGAAACCTTATATTTGTGTATGTGGAGAATTAGGTTGTCAAAAAGCCGCCAATCCCTGCTCAATGTGTAAATATCTCATATGTTTTCCAACAAAAAAAGGGCTTATTTTTTGCGGAACTTACTGGAAAAAACTATTAAAAAGGATTATAATCATAAAAAGATTAGTTTTAAAAGGGGTGAAGGGCGAATTCATGGACGTCAAATGTAAACGTATCATAAATTTTGAGGTTGTATAAAAACGTAGCAAACAAAAAAAGTTATTTAAAAATACGGAACAAACGATCCTAACCATAAAAATGTCAATTTTCTAAAGTGGGGGGCTACCGTGAAGTTGCCCCCACAATATAAACAATCAATTTGTGGGTTTATCATAATGGAACAGACGAAATTTTTGCGGAACAATCCGGAACAAACGAAGAAGTTTGTGATTATGAAAACATGCATTTTCAAAAGTGGGTTGGGGACTATCTTGAAGTTGGCCCCTCACGAGTAAGAAAAATTTTACAAGTTCACGTCCCATTTGTGCTAGAACAAATGCGGAACAAATGAAACATTTGTGGAACAATCTCGAACAAACAAATGCAACCATAAGAATTTAGATTTTCCAAAGTGGGGGGTCTACCTTGAAGTTTTCAATTTGAATGTAAACATTCCGTTTGTGGATTTATCGAAATGGAAAAAAACAATAATGTTGTGGAACAATCTAGAACCAACTAATGAAATCGATTGTGAACATAAAACATGAATTTTGAAAAGTGGGGGGGCTAACGTGAATTTGGCCCCTCACGAGTAAACAAAGTGTCACAAGTTCACGTTCCATTTGTGCAAGAACAAATGTTGAACAAATGAATCTTTTTGCGGAAAAATCCGGAACAAACGAAGAACAAACGTTTTCAACCATAAAAAGTCAATTTTCCAAAGTGGGCGAGCTATCGTGAAGTTGGTCTCCCAATGTAAACATACCGTTAGTGCGTTTATCAAAACGGAACCAACGAACTTTTTTTGGAACAATCTTGAACAAAGGAAGATAAAATAATTTCGATCATGAAAACATGAATTTTTAAAAATGGGGTGTTATCGTGAATCCAGCCCCTCACACGTGTCACAAGCTCACGTCCCATTTGTGCAAGAACCTAAATGGAACAAACGAAAATTTTTGGCGAACAAACGGGGAAAAAACTATCGTAACCATAAAAATTTCAATTTTTCCAAAGTGTGAGGGCTACTATGAAGTTAGCCCCCCAATGTAAACAATTAATTTGTGGGCCTATCAAAACGTAACAAACTAAGAACAAAATATTGCAATCATAAGAATTTGAATTTTTAAAAGTTGGGGGTGGGGGGCAACTTCAAGGAAGTGTATTATTAAATATTTTGTGACCAGCTTCTTCGATCACAATTCTTTAGGATTCACTTTTTTTAGACTGGGATATCGGTGTTGGAAACCCGATAATGTTTTTTCTTAAAATGTTTATAGCTCTCCTTCAACGCAAATACGGGCACATTTCCCAAAATTGTACCTTCCTCATTCCTAATTTACAAAATATATTAGTAATTAAAATGAAATACCAATGTTGTAAAGGTTCCATTTACTTTTTACATTTTATTGTCAAATTAATACAAATAAAATATACAAGTGATATGTTAATTTATAAATTAGAAAACTTTAATGCATAGAAAATACAATGAAAAGTGTTTCCTAAGTTTATATTTTGTATCAACAATATCTCCTTATTTTAAACACTGGAATGATTATATTAAACAGTATTTTATACTGAGGTGCAACGTGAACTAACAAATCTGTTTTATATCAGCTTATAATAAAATCAAGTCTTAAAATTGAACTTATCCCCCTAAACGAGCTTTTAGGATTACACAACAAAAAGATCATAATGTTTTGTCCAGTTACTCTCTTCCAACACCTTCTCTTATTTGTATGAAAAATTAAATATCTGATAATTTTAGTAACGGCGAATAGAAATAAATATTATTATTTTTACACTGGAAACTCTTTTAGTATAAGATTATATTACTATAATAAAATAATATTCTCATACAACTAATATTTGCCGATTTTCTAAAAAAATAATTTTATATCACAATAATGTAGAATTGAGTAGAGTGAGTTAAATGATTGACAATACAAAGTATATGAAAACATACTCTTAACTATTCCCAAATATTGTTTTAATCACAGATATAGCTATTAAGAGTTTTGTGTAAAAATTATCTACTAAAACGTAAAGAAAAAAATTTTGTTCTTCTAGTTTGGACAAGCTTGAAACTAAAATTATGATCACTATAATCAAAAATTCAATACAATATTAATACAGAAGTAGGATTTTACAGAAGTTTGATTAAAATATGTGTCAAACAAATTTGGACATTGACATATTTCATAATATTCTGGTCACTTTGGTTTCATAATGTACTAAATCAAGCTTTGACTTATTAAACTATAGCATTATTGTTTTATAGGTGAACATCCAACTGTCATAATTTTGAGAGTTCCTTCGTGTACAATTCTGAGTTAACCATGACAATCACAAACCAGTTATGGCCATTAACAAATAAAAAATATTAAAAAGAAAATATTACATAGTCTTTAAAACTGAGGGCCCAAACGTGCGCAATCACACCCCAATGATAACGCAAAATTTACCAAAGCATGATCATAGAAAGATATTTGAAAAAAGAGCATCACATTTCGCTAAAGAGTATTAATTAAATAATAATCTATGTTACAGAAACATATTAAATATGAAGTATTATGATTTTCCAAAGAGAATAATGGTCACCAAGTTATGTCACCTGAATTGGTTTATTTTAATTTTGCTGTCTCTCCTAGTTATTCGATTAGAGCTATGTATTTTCAAATCTAATGTATCCATTTTAAGATAGTCTTTAGTATGTGAATTTATTTATTTTAGTCCTTTAAACTTTTTTCCTCTGTCTTTACAAAGTTAGTGTCCCACCATATCGTGTTTTTTTAGTTTGGGAAATTTTAGGGGCCCCTCCCAATTCCCAATGGTAAATTTTCAAATTCCAAACATTCCAACTTTAATGGTTATGTGGGGTGGTCCTTTAATCAACTTGGCAAATTTAAATTTTCTTTTATGAATAATAGTAAACTTTATTTTGGAAAGATGGCAATTTATTTTCATTTCCAAACCCACCCTCACCTTCCTTAGCTCCCTGAGTTCCAATGTGAAATTTTAAGACTTATTTGGTTATCTTATATGTTATTTTACCTACCTAACAAATTTCAAACTAACCACATCGAAAATAATGTTTTATATTGGTTGTATACATTTTAAGTGCTTCAATTTCATGGGCTTCAATTTTGAAATTCCATTTGTTCAGACGTCGTTCGGCTATCCGGGGAAGGTCTATTAAGTTACATGGCGATATTTAATGTCCTTAACTCTGCAAGAATTGTATTTATATAGGCATGGAAACATTTTTAGGGAACTATCTCTCCCTATTTTCCGCTTCTTCATTTATAAATTTAAGAATTCATATTTTGATACTGTTTGATTTAGTCCTTATACCCGCCTGACTAGTGTCAATCGTCTAACACTTTGAGGATTAGTTTAGTCTTTTAATTGTAGGAATTATAAACCCGCTCTATCATCAGACTCCTTAGATATAACATTTAAAATACATTTGTGGTTATTTGAAGTAATCCCTCTAAATTCTTGACAAATTTAAATTTTCTACCTGATACTTGTAAATCCCATGCCCCCTCGTCTCTATTTCCTTTAATTTCATTTTGAAATTTAAAAGGTTTAAACTTTTTTGTTAATTTGATTGGGCCATATATCTGCTTGATAAATTCCAGTTAAATACCACACAGAGAAGTAGTTTATCAACAGTTTTTAAAAATAGACTCCCATCCCCATTTCACTAACTCCTACTCCAAAATCTCAAATTTAAGATTTATTTGGTTATCTGAAACCTTACGTATACCAGCATGTCACATTTAGATTATCTACTATACATTTGTTTAAAACTCCCCTTTATTTCCTGGACTTTCATTTTAAAATTTAAAATTTTGGGACTTTTATAGTTATTTGGTGTGGTATTTTGCCTAAATGCAGAATTTAATTTCATACCAGAAAGAATATTTTTTTTCTAATAGTTTTGTAAGTTTTTAATCACTCAACCCACTCTTAGGAATTTTAAATTCGAATATTCATTTGGTAGCTGGAGTTTTATTTCTACCTTACTTTAAAATTTTAGTTTTTAACCTCATCTCAAAAGTTATTTCTAGCTGTAGTTTCCATATATTGGCTGTAGTCTTTTAGAGGTCAATTTTGATCTTAATATATATTTTTTACATTTGTTTTCTTGAGTAGCATTAAGATATTTGAATAAGGAACGTTTAAGAATATTTTAAATAAAATTCAAATTTTAGTGAAATTAGGTTTTCAAGATGTATTAAATTAACGTGAAAGACATAAATGTGTAATATAATATAAAATATAAGTAAAGTATTGAATGATATTTTAAAAAGTGTGATAATATTAATTACAAGTTATAATACATTATAATTAGGAATGTCTTGAAGTTATAACAAACATCTAAAAAATTCAGTAACTTATTAAAAGTCTAGATGTTTGAGTCAAATTAAACTTAAAACTATTTATTAAAAAAAAAGGATGATGTGATCATTCAATTTCGTATGTCTGTATTAATATAAAGGATTGACAGAACAAGATATTAAATTTTGAAAAAGATTAAAATTGAATTTATTTCTCATCTGTATTTCCCTGTTCCTTGGTGCTGCAACGTTACTAACACTTATATAGGGCTATCGGTTCTCTAACTCGAAAACCCTGCGTCGAACCACAGTCCTGAAAAACTGCTTGTTCATTGCTTCAACCGGCACTTTGGGGAGGAAGAGTTTGTAGGGCTCACGGTTTGGTGGATCCCCTGGCTGGAGTAGAATCACCTTCTGAGGTAGCTGAATCCCCGGTGCTTTAACTACCAATGGTAGAGTGTCTGTCCACGGTGTGTAAGCAGCAGGCAGGTCATTATGGGCTGAAACAAATATAAATATTACGATATAAATAGTACTGATATAATATTTACGGTAAGTCTCAACATTTTAATGTGAGTGATTTTCAATAAGCTCTACCAACTATGCTACTACATTATAACTAATTTAACTTATTTGAAAAAGACACCTGAACACGGGAATTAATCCCAAGACCTTTGTCTTAGGATACCGATGTTCCACTACTGAGCTATGTAGGATTCATCACATGTCATGAGTCTGTGATGGACATGTGGAAACGTCAGCTACATATGAGCTACCAATACTATGCGAGCGATCATACTTGAGTCATCTGACGCTTGGGAGGACTGTTATGTAGCCAAGTATTCAATAAAAGTTTTTAATTCTTAATTTGAAATTCTAATGAAAATTCACGCACATCACAAACTCAGACTTACAGACTCAGTCATAGATTATGAGTGAATAATGATTCTAACCACGAGATGAATCCCGGTTAGCTTAATGGTATAGCATTAGCGTAATAAGCTAAATGTCCTTGCCTCTATTCCTTTTCAGTGTGATTTTTCATCTAATTTAAATTAATTGAACTGTGATCCCTTAAATACAGACAGTGACGTAATTATAATGATTTTCAGCTCGTTTGTTGATATTAATATACAGTTTTTCTCAAATGTATTGAACCAAATCGCATATAGCTTCATAATAAAAAGCAACTGTCTCACCTTGTAGGTTCCCAAACTCGACATGTTTGTGGCCGATCATGTAGTTCCCGGCAGCTCTAAACAGTTCCTTAATCCACCTGGAACTTTTCAATACCAGGAGGAAGAAAATCAATAGTTCAATCAAGCTCATGTTGACAAGATTACGTTTGTAATCAGAAAAATCGTAGTAAAAGTTAGTCAACGAAATACACCAATGAGGTTATGGTTTATTTCAGTCGTTTCCGAGGAAACGAACGTGCATTATTGATTTGATTGTGAAAATAATTTTATTGTTGGAGTTTTGTAAACCAAATGATAGATTTATATTAACTCTAAATAATACATATATATATAACAATATTATAATACAATTTTATAGATATAGTACAACAAATACGTAGCTCTAAATGCTAAAGTTGGTAATGCTAAATGCTAAATGCTAAATACCTAAATTTGTATAAATTTATTCCAATTGTAATGTTAAAACTAACATTATTTATTTAATTTGATCTATTGGTTTCGGAATTGTAATCGTCTATTTATTTTTTATATAATCAAAACCATAAATATAGAGTGTATTATTATCCTAGCACATATCGGTGGTCACGCAGAATAGATGTTAAGATCGTTTAACTTGGTTTTACGATAATTGGTTGGGCACCCTACCTATTTACTCTAAGGAGAGGATGCAACTTTACATGACAAGCAAAATAGCATGAAACAACAATTTATTACATGACAATAAAGTACATAATATTTGGTTACAGATACAATAGGTTTATATGGTTTTGATTCTCTATACAAGGGAATACATTATTAAACATCGAGTCACACTGGCTGGAGCCTGGCTCTGTGGCTAACATACCTAGGTTTCCCCCATAGCATTACGTGTCGGCAACACCCGACTAGAGACTGCATTAAATTCGTCTGAGACGAATTGGGGTTATTTCTTGGAACTTCGTGCCCTCAGAAAAATGGAGCAGCCTGTATACGGTCTCCTCACAAAATGTAAGTCCCTAAAAGGACGATAGCAGTCACCATACTGGTTGACCTAATTTGACATCCAGTTCCAAATTAATAAACAAGGTGTTCGCCATTAAAGCAACCGCACCAGCTGGGGCGGGGCTTATGCCACCCATACAAAACTATATAATTCAAATGCAACCATGCGGGCCTGGGAGGTCCCGCGCAAGCTAAAGGAACAGAATAAAAGTGGGTAAGGTTGCGCCACAAGACGACAAGAGAGGTAGGTTACCTGCCACTGGCCAAACTGACCCTTTTCTCAAGGGCATACGTTCCATTTTGAAAACAACCCAATAAGGGGAACCTAGTAACTGATTAACAATGTCAGCAACACCTTAACTATTAGGCCGGTGCGTTCACTCTTTACTAGTCAACACGCTATACAGACAAAAGGCCGGCTTATGACCAATAACATTAACTGATATACAACCCCTATGCACTAACAATACAGCTCAGTCCCTTCATTCGACACATACTACCTATCCAGAACACCTAACACCTAATAAATAAAACAATTAACCTAAAACATTAACTATACTCAGTTGGACCCTAAGTGGGCTCATATATGCTAGGAGCATATGAAGCACATTTCTTCCGAAGCAACCTGTCGCCCCCGTGGGAGCCAAGCAGACCTGAGTTTACACCGCCCACACTATGACAAGACCAACCATAAGTCCCGTAGAAACCCAGCTAGCGCTGGATTACAGTCCCGCTAGCCGGTCCACAATACCTCCACTTCACTACTACTGGTACCACGCTTTTAGTTGAGTGGAGTAGATACTACCCCGCCCGAGCCTCCTCCAAGTTGGTTGGGTTGAACTGGCCCGTTCGGCGGGGGGGGGGGGGGGGGGTGACGGCCGGGTGTAGCGTAGCCTGTAGATCTCCAAATCGGTCCGTACGGCAGAAAGGTGCAATGGCGTGAAGTGCACCACAAGTTGCAACGTTGGATGGATGGAAACCGCCTGTGGCGGGGGCTAACTCTTTAGAACCCTGTATCCTCCTCTATGCGACGACATAGCGCCCTGATGAGACAGCTCCGGTCCGCTACTATATGGGCCAAGACAACAAAGATTAAACGACCGAACAGTTCCAAAATACTAGGTCGTAGTCTGGCTTTCTTTATACTATATTTTAATCTTCAGGACACTCGCGGCCTGTATAGAAGTAGGGGAAGACAAAGAAGAGGGGAATACAAGCGCCAACCACACTTCAGCAAGCCTGCGCATGGAGAAGTGCGCCGACAAAAGGGGGGTGGGGGTGGGCGGCACATGCGTAGAGAGTAGAGATTGAGTCACATTATCTTGGTCAGGAATCGACCCCGATAACTTCACTCAGAAAGCCAATCGATATATGAAAATAAATGTAACACACGATGAGATCGATTCTCTTGTGCGAGCAAATAGGCATTTGCTCGGTACATCTTAACCTTGCAAGAACGACGAGGAAGATTTTGCAGAGAAGATTTTTAAATATAATGACTTGGAATTGTTATTGTTACCAAGGCACAAGTCACCATACTCCTTAGAATGGATATTTTGGGTGATATCAAATTACATCTTTAATCATCCTGTCCAGTGTTTAAATAATTATCTATTATACCTAAAATTATTAAAGAAGGAAAAATAACTTACTATCGTAGATTGAATTTCTGTCTTTTTATTGTTGTATCGATGAACTGATGCTAAAGTTAAATATCCAGAGTTATTTTTGAAACAACTTTATTTCATTTTTATCTTTAAACATCCCTCTAGCCTTTCAGGTTTAGAAGTGTCGGGCATTTACTCAAAGAAGAGGGAATACTACAGAAAAATTGTAAATAACTTCAGTTTCCATACCATATATATTACTGTTTATCAACTCACAACAATATTTTGTTTATTAAAGAATCTTAACATTATTTTTACATATTATAAAAGATAATTTTTTTAATCCTGTTATTTTATTTAAAGAAATATTTCTGTGTCATAACAAATAATATTTCCTTTTTATCCTCACAATTCAAGTGAGAGTTTAACATTTTCAAGTATTGCTCAGCAATTCTTTTATTAATTTTATAACATAGGAGGCATGCCTTACTAGGTAGGGTTTATTTAAGGATATCATTTACAAAAATAATTACAATCACTCTTTAAATTTAATTGTGTCAGTATTTTAATATATCAATGTACAATGTATTTTTTTAAATAGAATCCCATGTATAAATATTCTCTGTAGATTTGATGTCCAGAGCAAAAATAATAATCTGCTTCAGGAAGTCTTCGGTTTTAAGTGTCCAACTTGAGTTAAAACTTTAAGTAAAGTCCAAGGGTCTTGAGAGAAAGGGTTCTCGTCTTACCGCTGAGCAGTTTATGGGAATAAATTTAATTAATAATAAAAACTACCTACCTTACAAAATAAAAGTGGTTGTTAGTTGGCGCACAACATTATAATTTATTAAAAATAGAATTCATACATAATATACAACACAACAAATTAAAAATAATAATAAAAAATATATATATATTTATATATATATTTGTCCCCACACCACTAATTTCAACCCCTTATACTTACTCCCTTATTTTAAGACCAATTTTAAATTCAAAATTTTATTATTATTTAGAGTGATCCCTAAATTTGTCTGATCAATTTTGGTTTTCCTCCACATGGAAAAATTATTTATATTAGTTTTGTAAATGTTAAACCTCCCCCAACTCGCTCCCGATATCTTCTGCTCTTCTTAAAATATGTCAAATTTTAAGATGTATTTGGGTATCTGAAATGGTCCCATTTCCTACTTGACTAGTTTCAGTTTTATACCCCACTGAGAAATTGGCTAGTTGTTTTTATTAATTTTGAGCACTATCACCATCTGCGCCTGCACCCCGTGACCCATTGTTTTAAAGAACATGAGATTTACCACCTCTTATTTCCCTCTATACTCCATTAGGGAGTGAAATTTTTTTAAACTATTAAAAAAAGCATCAATCAATTTTATAAAGGAGCCTTCATTTTAAATTTCAGGATTTTATGTCCACTGGTCCTAAAGATATAACATTGAAAAAAGTGGAATAACTCTATCAAACAACAATCATAACAATCAATCTCCTATTTCAAAGTTTTGAATAAAAAATATATTTTTATAACATCCAACAATTTCTGAGATATTTATATTTGCTAATAGCTCAGAAACTGTTGATTTTTATATGAAATACAATCATATTTTAAGTAAAAGCTTTTTATATCTAATAGTACTACAATTTTACAATGATAAGTTATTACATATCTCAAATATTTGCAAAGCTATCATCCAAATTTGAAAGTAACCCTCTTAAAAAGTCCACTCAAAGACATTTTCATGGGATGATTAGCATTGTAATTTTAATTGTAATGTTTTTAAAATGTATTTGATTTGATTAACGTGCACTTTCTGAACCTAGTATATAATCAGACGATATATAAACAAATTTAATTTAATATAGACACAACATCCAGTCCCCTAGCAGTTAATTCATCCCTGTGAAATAGGAAACCTAGATTTCACCAATGATAAATATCTCGGCCATGACAGGACACGAACCCTAAATCCCTAGCTCAGTATACAGACACTCTACCGAATGAGATAAGTTTTGTTTTTTACGTGTGGCATCTTTGACCGGGAAAGAACTACGATCAGACGGGGTGGATTCGTCCGAGTGGTTTGATCCGTACGGAAATTGGTAGCTGTTTAGACGTCACGGAATTCGTGTGGAATATGAAATAAAAGTTAAATAAAACGTTGTTATTATTTACAAAAGCAAGACCTGTTAAACTTACTCAACCTCATTATAAAGTAGTAATATTTAGTAAAAAGATCCCCATGTGTGAGATTCCTACTAAAAATACAAGTTTTTATCATAGAATACCTTGATTAGATATTAGAGTATCTTGGGTGGTGATATCCCTTATTATCTTTTTATCCTTTTAGCCTCGTACGTGAGGCTCCCGTAATGTCGTGGATAATATTATATTACAGTATTTTGTGTTATATTGGCGTTTATATTTCTTATAAGTCTTAGCTTCATTAATCCAACTCTTTCGTTCTTTACAATCAAGCAATTAATATTATTTGTTGCCAGGAAACAAGATGAATTTCAATATATTATATTAGTGGTTTCCTAGATACATATTACTGTTGTGTTTTATATTTATCTAGTTAAAATATATATTTTTCATATGTAAAGTAAATAATTTAAATGAAACTATGTTGTAAGTATCAGAATATTTTCATGTTAATATAAATCGCTATTTAAAACATCATGTTGTGTGTTCTGTTACCAGTTAGTAGAACACTTTCCAAAACTATTACAATATAAGCCTCCTTTTACTTTTAAACAATCTAAAATAATTGTAACGGTATAATTATCCTTATTAATATTAAATCAAAATAAAGTGTCTCTACTTGCCTAACAGTTCTTTTTTTAAAAGAGCTGGACAATTTAAAGACAGAAAGAAGACGATATAATATTGACCGGAGAAAGTGTCCTTCAAGGTCCCTCAAGTTTTATTTGTATGTATTGGTTGATGTACGTCATCTAGAACAAAATTGATTATTAATCATCAACAGCTTGGCATAATCCTCCCAACAAGAAGTCTTACCTCCATTTCACGGTATTAACGTAGAAATCTTTGCTAGGGGCCTTAATTAACCAGTCTATACTTAAAAGGGTACTCCCCAAACTTGGTTCCTTAATTCTTCCTGTACATAACGCTCCAAGGTCTCCTTCTTGATGGATGTCAGGGTAGTCAAATTCCTCCTTCTTGTTCCTATAAATGGTGAGGAGTAGGTCATCAGGGTTGGAGATTCTCTGTTACTTCCTGCGCGCCATCCTCATACTTCCTCTTAGGCTTCCAAGTTTCTCTCCTCCAAGATCTACTATAAACATTTAATGTTTCTCTTATTACCGAAATCTAAATCTTCATGACTCTATGCATCGAACACGTGAACCCTCTCACACTAGCATTAATATTCCCGCTTTTATACACCTACGGTGGCAAAACAGGTACCTTTCTGAGATTATCCAAATTCACCTTTTTGATGTTACATCTGAGTCTTGAACCTGTCCCTCCGTCTTCAGTCAGCTCTCTTAATATCTCAAAGGTGATCATATTGTGGTCACTAGTGGTCATCCCATCCAGTGCTTTCCAGTCCCTAACAATCTCCATCTCCTCCCTGTTACAAATTGTTACATCTATATTTGAACTGGCTCCAGCTCTTCCCACATAAATCGGTGGGTTACCTAAATGTTTCAATACTTCCAATTGTCTCGCAACTATAACCTCTTCCAACTTCCTACACCTCTTGTGGTGGCGGTTATCGCCATGGATAGTTGTTGTTCAACTTGTGGAGCACCTTGCCCATCAGGCAGGGCTCACGTTTCTAAGGCTATTTGATGATAGTTGTTCAACTTGTGGGTTTATTTATGTTTGTTGTTCAACCTGTGAGTCTCCTTGCCCATTAGGCTTGGCTCACGTTTGTTTGTATTATTTGAAGACTTTTGTTCAACTTGTGGGTCTCCTTGCCCATCAGGCATGGCTCGCGTTTGTTACATATTTTGATATCGTCCCTTAGAGAGGACGTGTTGCCCCCTTCTGGGTTTGATAGTTGACCGTTTTGGGTTTGATCACCTCGAGTCTGGCTCGAACCAATTGGTTATTAGCCTGGTTATTATGTGCTCGGCCTAGAACCCTGGATTGGAACTTTTGTCTACAGTTTAGCCAGAATTATCACTGTGTAGCTTGTAATTATTGTAGCTGAATGGAAATAATTTAAGCTAGACTCACTAGCACGGGTAGTATTCCTCAACGATAGGAAGTCTGCTAGTTTGTTTTAGCTAGTTAACTGGTTAACTTATTGTGTAGTTTATTCTTGTAAATGTAATTTTTATTAACTAATACGCCATTAATGTATCTAATGGGGGGACTACCCATACCAAGCATAGCCAGGGATTTGCCTGTGTTGTATTAGTGTTGGCGCTAGGCACCTTAATACCTGTAGAGTGGGAACACTAGATAACTCGCTTAGAGGTTGTCAAGCTTAGGTATTCACATTTAACCTAAAGCTTCACTAACTGGATAGTGTTTGTTCTAATTTTTACTGTAAATGTTGATATGACTGGTTTCATTAAAGATTGTTTGTTAATCTCTATTCAATATCTCTGCCTTTGCTTGTTCTCCTTATTTTGAATGCATTCCCTATCTACGTACCTGTGGTTTATAGGAAAATAAACCCCGGGTGCAATAAATCTAAGACCAAATCTATATTTTTACTAGGAAAACTAATCCTTTCTTTTTTACTTATAAATTGGGCAGTGAAAACATAGTTTGAGCTTGGTGTTCTCCTTGATAACAAACTTTATATACACTATCATGTTGACCATGTAATTTCTCATTCATTGAAATTAATTGGACTTATTAAATTTATTACTTCATTATTTAAGAATATTGACTGTTTTTTATATCTGTACCACGCCCTGGTTAGATCTAAGTTAGAATATGCTACTGTTGCTTTGAATTCCATTACCTTAACTGACTCTCTTAGGTTGGAAAACGTTCAGTGAAAATTTGTCACTGCGTGCTATGATAAATTCTTTAGTAACCGGAGTAATTATGATTATAAGAGAGTTCAAAACCTCTTAGGGCTCCAAACTCTCTTCTCGCGTGGACTTTATTGTGATGCCCTTTTGGTTTATAATATTTTCAATAACAAAATTTTTTGCAAATTAGCCCTTGATCGTGTAGGCGTTCATATCTCTTATCGGGCATCTTGTAATCTAAAATTATTTTTCTCAATAGATCTTATAAGGTAATCCCTATAGGCCGTTGTATCCATAGCGCCAATTCTAGAATTGTAGAATTCGACTTCTATCATAAAAGAAAAGCTAAACTCAGAGAGTTATTTAAGGAAATCCCATATCAATAATTTATCATGTAGAAGTTCTGCCTATAATATTTAAATCTACAATATACTGATCTATTTTTTGCATATTGTTAATGCTTTTAACCATTCTTTAGTTATTTGTTATTAATGCAATTTTGTATTCTTATCATCACCTACTAGATTCTAGAACCAATTACCTTGCCTTGAGTGCTATAGAACCAGAGGTTGAGGGTGCATATAAGTACCTGCATAGGCTGAATACAAGAAGGGGTGGGGTGGGGTTGATTTTCCACATCACACTGTAAGGTTAAATATAACTTTATATATATTTTAATAAGATTTTAGTTCTATTTTAATCCCATGCCTCCATCTCTAAATTGTCGTGCGGGTTAGATGATGGAGGGTATGATGTCAGGGGTTAGAGGAGAGAGGGTGGAAAGCCTGTCGAAAACTTCTCTGGTTGGAAGAGAGGGTGTCAGGATAAGAAGTTATTGATATGGGCTCGAGCTACTAGGAGCAACAGGGCACCAGGGACTTACAGCTATGGGTTCTAGTTATTGGGAGTGCCGGGGTGTCGTGTTCGTGGGTAAATTACCTTTATAGGGTCCGGGTGTTGGGGGCGTCGGAACGTCGTCTTGAAGGGGGTGTCTGTCAGAGCGTCAAGGGTAACTCTCCGTTGGGGGCTCTATGGCTCAAGGGCAAAACCTGTCAAAAATAATGTTAATAGTATCAAAAAGAGAATTTTGCACCAAAAATGGGTGTGTCAGGGAGAGAAAGGTAAGTCAAAGGGAACAAATTTCATAACATTAGGAGAGGGGGAAACGTGGGTAATTTATCATTATGGTGTTAGGGTGTTGAGGATATGGTTTAGAGGAGGTATTCAGAATATGTCAAGTGTATCAGCACTCGCCTGTAGAAAGAATGTAAATTCATTGCTTGGCCTAAGGAATTTATCATCATGAGGTCACGTTGATGGGCTTTACGGTTCTGGCTCCACTTCTGCTTATAAGTTATAGGGGTGGCAAACTTTGGTTTTGGTGGTGGCCATCTTGAAAGTCCACATCACGTTGTAAGGTATAGGGTGGTCCTTTTGGATTCTCATATTAAGTTTTAAGATATTTTGGTGACCATCTTTGATTTCCACATAATATTTTAAGGTATTTTGGTGGACTTTTGAATTTTCCAAAGTGATTAATTAGGGTTGTTAATTTATCAATGCAATTGATAGGAGACGAAGAGGTGGGATGGTGTCATCGGTGGTGGGGGCGTCACTAGGACAGGGGAAGGAGGTGGCGTCAATGTCCACCATTTTAATCAAAAATTCCCCCCAGAAGTATCTGAATCTCCCTACTTAAGTTACAGGAGGTAATTCAAGGGGAAGTATACCAGTATATGCCTGGAAAAACGATAAAAATTCCTTTCTAGTAAAGTGGGTGATTCCAACCGGGACTCGAATCCAAATCCTCGTCATCGGTAAGCCAGATGATACTTACTCCTTAGCGAGTTTTCTTCCTCATCCTCCTTCTTCCCCATCCCCCTGAAAAAAGTTTCAGTCTCAATCTGGTTTTACAATTTCAGAGGCTGAGGAGATTGTCCTGGCTAAAGGCGGTATACAAGAACGAAAATGAGTAAGTAAGAAGTGTGGGTGAATACTCATTACCAAGAAAAGACTTAGATAGAAAAAAATTAAACAGAATTGCAGTCCCTAGCAAAATTTTCCTCACTCATTCTTTACCTAAGCCGCGTATACACGAGACCATTTTTCAGGCAGATTCGAAAATTGACGCCAGTCTAAACTGTCATCAACTGACTCTTGTAAGCGTGGTTCAACCATATTCATTTCTTGGAAGTGAAGTTTTCACTCTATTCCTAGTCCACAAGTCATTTCTAGGAGTTGAGTGTTTACTTTTCAAAATCCAGCTCGTTATGGGTTATGACCTATGTGTACTGAGGTGTATTTTTATTTATAGTTTCCCACTCCACCTCCACCCAAATACAGTGATAGTTACTATACATTATACCTTCTTCATTCCTACCTTAGTGATGTAAAAGTGTCAATATTTCGGCTGGGTATTATAATGCAGCATTATTTTTTTATAAATAGGTTTATTAACCACATTGTCATTGATATATTACGACATTATCAATAATGCAGTTATCGTAAATAATGCAGTTATCGTAAATAATCCTGATGTGTTTAAAAAAAGTATTCTTCATATTCGTCAAGATGAACTGAATATTCTCGAACAAAGCAAAGTTGTACCTATTTTATAAAATTGTAAAGAGAGACATGTAAAGCAAAATTCAGATGGCTAATAGTATTAGTAATAGTAATAATATATGGCGTATTTCTCTCTAACACACTTCTAGCAACGGACCTAATCGTGAAGCCAAGTTTGTCGTCTGCTTGCTAGCGAGGTGATAAATTGAATGGTATATTTCAATGTTCTTGCGCCAAAAATGTAAGACCTACAGTTTAACGTGGGATCCGAGCCACGGTGGAGGCCTGACATTCCTCACCTTCACAAGTTGTGATTAATACACGTCTTGTCAGAGGTGAAGGAAGGATTTGGCAATCAAATAAACCTGTGACGGAACCAAGGATTGAACCCAACATGGAAGTCTGACACCATACCTCTAGACCACCAGGTCACCTATAACATTTAATCCGAATCTAATTACGTTATTGTACATTTATTAAATAATGGTTTTATAAATTCTAAGACATTGCCGAACTTCCGTGAGAGCCATTTATTAAAGACATATAATAAAAATAATATTAAAAATAAAACATTATGTGGTTCAATCATCGTGTGACTATTCTTTTTTCTTGTTTGATGGCTAAATTTAGATAGTTTTGTTACTCTACTGACTGTACTTTTGACACAACTAATATGTTTTTATTGTTTAAATTTATTTTTATAGTGACATATCCAAGTAGATGTCCTACCGGATTCACTCTACGTACGAGACTTTTGACAAACGGTATGTGTGATCGTGGTGTATATGTAGATGGCACCTTTTGTTTTGATTTTTTTGGTTAATAACTTATATTTACAAACCTGATCCTGTGGGAACAGTACTGGATGATTGTAATAAAGGGTAATTGTTGTCGTTATAGTAAGTAGATGGCTTGAAAGTTAGATTCGTGTCCATGACGTATGTAATAGTGGTAATGTGGACGTGGGGTCTGGGTGGTGGCTATACTTTGTTTACATTTTTATCAAAGGACAATGACCTTGTTTTACATTTACTAAATTATGTTTTAAAAAAGGCAATGATGAATGTCCTAGAGAAAGGTCGACATGTATCCAAGACAAATATTGCAAATAATATTTATCCTAAGAACAGAGATAGGTTGTCGCAAATGTGGGTTCACATTCTCATTTCCCTAGGCTATCGCAGATGCGGGTACACCTTCAATTTCTATTTGAGTCCTGGTTAAGTTATCCTTCCTAGATGTTTTATATCATTTATTCAATGCTATATAGTGACACATACACACAGGCAAAGTTGTATTATGTTAATCTAATGCTGTATCAATTATCTGGTTAAAGTGGCCCCTAGTTGGTGGTTTTGAACCTCTGTCTATGACACGCTTTCAAATAAATTAATGAATACAGACTCTACCGGCTAAGATATTATTGCTATATTGTTGTTGTATTTTTACTTTCTCTCTATCTTACAGGTAGAGAAAGTATGGTGATCGTCAAAAAAATCGAACTCGAGATTTTGATGAATTTTGACGTTTCATGACTTCCTGAAACCGAAAAAGTGGTTTTTGAATTTCCGTCTGTCTGTCTGTCTGTCTGTACCTCCAACTAGAGCCTAAACTATTTTACCGATTGAGCTGAAACTTGATATCTAGGTTTTTCATAGGGTTGCCCCGAGGGGTTTGTGGAATTGGATATCTACCCCTAAAATTAAGGGTAGTTTACTGAAGGGCGAAAAGAGAAAAAATTGGTTTTCTCAAAATCTGCTTAAACGATTTTGATCAAAATTCGTATTTAGGCGTTGATTAAGATTATAAATAAACTGGCTATTTTCATTTTCCTATGAAAATGATTTTTAGGGTACTTTACAGAAGCGTTAATTTCCGTATCTCCACAACTATTTGAGAAACTAAACAACTTATCATTGCAAAATTGTAGGAGTATTAGAAATAAAAAACTTTTATTTGACATATATTTTTATAAAAGCAACAGTTTCTGAGATATTTGCAAATATATTAATACAATTTTGTGAGCTTTAGTTGTAAAGATATACTACTTAAGTCTTAACGCAATAATTCTCCAATGCCATAGAGTAATTAAATATAAGTATCTAAAAAAAGTATGTTATTTTTCCTTAAAGCTCTTAGGAGAAATGTTTGAACAGCAATGATCTATCTCCATTTTAGAATCAATAGTCAATATTTACATTTTTTATTGGTCAAAATGTATAAATGAATAATTAAATATCAATGCGATGACTTGAAGATCTGCAACACCTTATAAAATGTTAAAATTTTAAGCAGAAATCGAAATTTTAATACGAAGTGTTGAACCTTGTGGAAGACATTAAACTGTTTGAAATGCTCTTAGGTGGACAAAGATGCGCCTCTTTTCTCATTGATTCTATATCATTGTATATTATTTTATGCGTGTTCTTATGTGGAGTGGTGATGATACAATGTACACTCCGTCGAGATTGAAAGGTAGCAACTTGCTTGGCTAAACGCCCGCGCGGTATGCTACACCTCCACACATGACTGCAGAATAGTTTGCCTAGCTGCACCCGAGGCTTGATTTAAAGAAAGCCTTAAGTCCTTAAACTATTTCTTGACTGTTTGAAAGGATTGATGGGGGAGCAGAAATTTCTTTTTGAAATGTTCAAATGGTTTGATCTACTAAATTAATTAATTAATTATATTTTTTTGTTCCCTTCCTAATAGAATCAATTATTCGTTACATACTTAGTTAATTAATTATGTTTGGTCTCGTTAATATATAGCTTTTTTTTAGCTGTTAAATATTTATCTACACCACACAATATTTTGGCAGCAGTGCTACAGACATTTATTGGTTTTACATGGTAACATAAAGCAGGTCTCCCCCTTTTCAGAATCTTAATTACTGTGAATAGTTAATTATGAATTTATTAATGATTAATTATTATATTCTACACATGTAGCGAAAATAACTAATTGAATTTAAAAGATTTTTACTTTATTTTGAGGACATTGAGTTTAAAAAAATGTATATAATTTAAGGGTCCCAATCCTGATTTAAAATATTTTATACAATTTCCGGGTAGACAAAAAACAAGATTTGATATAATCTTATCCATTGGACATATTTTAGTTATAAAAGGGAATTTATTTGTTTCTTCAAAGTTAATATGACTGTCTATATAAATTTGTAGTACCATAGTTCAATTCCATACCTTATTTAATGTTACCAAAACGGCCACAATATAACTAATAATAATAATATTTAGCACCGCATCTTACTACCCGTTCGGGTTATACGCTTAAGTACTAATTACACTAATGGATTAGGAATTGGGAGGGTTGAATTTAGAGGAAGTGAACCCGCATTTGCGTGGAGGGAGAGTGGAAAACCATTTAGGAAAAACCACCCCCAGTTCACCCGACCGAGATTCGAACCTCGATCTCCCCGTCCTCGGCGGTTGAGCTCAATACGACTAGCGCGCTAGCCAACTACGCCACCGAGGCGGGTCACAATATAACTATTAGTAAAAAGTTTTGATAAATAATTTGATTGAGAAAATTGTAGTTTATTAATATTTACGTTGATTATCATTTTCTAATAAATTATGTTAACTGTTTTTGTTTTTGTCAAATCTGTTTTTTTTAATAAATAAATTCTGTAAATCTAAACCATAATACTGGTTATGTCATCTGCAAGTATTAATATAATATCAGAGTGAGGAGGAAATGAATGAAAAGCAGAGAGAATTTTTGTTTTGTTTACGAGCTTAAAAACACTTTAAATGATGTATATGCTTTTTTAAGGTTTGGAAAGTAAATATCATTAAGTAAAATTATATTGTAAGTTCTGTACCGTTTTTAAAAATGTCTGTCTGTTGCCAAAGATACCAGGAACTTTATAACCGATTGTGGTGCGTTTATTTATATTAATTAGGATGTCTGCTAAGGGAGGATCTAGCATACATGCAGTCAGGGTTTGAGTCTCCGTTAAAAATACGGCCGGTTTTGTTTATATCTATAACTTAGGATCTCTGGAACCACTTAACCGATTGCAGTGTGGATTTTACTTTAATACGGACCAATATTTAGGCAGTTTTTATCATTATTTGTGTATAGTAAGGTGTTTCGGTGTGAGTCCCGGTGAAGGGCCAGACGACTTTTTGTATACATTTATGGAACCACATAATTACTGAGGTGTAATTTTTATTATTCTGTAGAGTATTTATCCAAGCATTTTTTAGTATAGTAATTATGTTCGGGTGTTTTGGTGTAAATTCCGGTGAACTGTCTGCTGGATATGTGTATATATCTGTGGAACCACTTAACCGATTGCGGGGTGCTTTTTCTTTCCTTATAGAATATTTCTCCAGGCATGTTTTAGCATGATATAATCAGGTTTTCTGTTGTGAGTCTCGGTGAAGGACGGATATTTTTGTATATCTCTGGAACAGCAAACCGATTCCGAGGTAGTTTATTATATTCTGTAGGATATTAACCAGGCAAATTGTAGCATGATATACTTAGTTCTTGGGTTTCGAGTCCCTGTTTAAGTTTCGGATGGATGTTGTATATATATTTTATGGGATATTTATAACCACATAAGCGATTGCATTGCAGTCTTTTTTCAATTATGTTACTATTTATATCCAGGCAGGTTTTACCATTAGTTTAATCAAATGTTATGTTGTGAGTCCCTGGAAATGCTGACAAGCCTAGCAATAATGGATTTTGTGGGTCAGCTGGAAGGTTAAATTCCGCTCTTCCACGAAGAGGATAGTATAATTCAGAGTGAACTATAGGAGAATATTTATATATAATATAATATTACCTATTTCAACCACCTCTGCTACTCATCTGGGCTACACGCCTTAAATAAGTATTGTGGTATAGTGATGAAGAAGATACCAATTAAATAGGATGTAACCATATTTGCTAGGAGGGAAATTGGTTAGCAATGTAAGAAATATTTCCGTTCAGTATGAGAACCTTGTTTCATCCATCATTGAAAATGAGCCGTATGAGAAATTTTTGGTCCGCGTGACCACCCATGCAGTAGAAAATAAATCATAAACGGCATTTCCTAGAATATTTAGTTTATATTGTAATTCTGTTTACTATAAGTATCAAATAATTAATTTTTTTAAGTATTTCGAGCAGATATCACACTGGTCTATAATCTATTATTTTGGGACTTTCTTTTTAAGTTCAATCAATAATGTTTTTACTACAATAAGATTATCAACAAATCTCAGACCCAGCTTGGCGGTGAATATAAATAACGCGCTAGTTTCGTGTTGAGCTAGACTAACAAGGCCGAGGATATCGAGGTTCGAATCTCACTCGAGTGAACTGGGGCGAGTTTTTTTCTCAATGGTTTTCCACTTTTCCTCCACTTAAATGAGGGTTCACTTCCTTTAAATTCAACCGCCCCAATTCCTAACCCTTTAGAATAATTAGTACTTAACCGTATTGTCCGAACGGGTAGTAAGACGTAGTGATAAAATTAAAAAAAAACTTTCAACAAGAATGTGTATGCAATTCCATCAAATACTCTTTCCTTGGTTTATTGATTTAAGAATGACTATATGAAGGAGGTTATCAGAGAGACAATGAAGTTTTCCTGGCATTCAAACATATTAATAAATAGTTCGTTCTTCTGTGTGTGCTAGCTGGCCGTGAAGGTCCGACTATAGCGTAGAGTAGTTAAATGGATCTTGTCTAAAAGGAGGGTTGGATCACATAATTCACTTTAGCAAGTAATACACTAGCAAAATACTGACCGTTTCAAATGCAGTTAACATTCACACGTCTTCTAAACATTTACGTCTTGCAGTAAGCCAACAATTATTACTCCTTCCAAATTAATTTCAAGAACAAATAAATGATGTATTTTGTTATATGTTAAAATCTCATACACCTCAAATAATTATTGGTTACCTTTATAATAATGATATTATAATAATAATAATAATAATAATAATAATAATAATAATAATAATAATAATAATAATAATAATGATAATGATAATGATAATAATAATAATAATAATGATAATGATAATAATAATAATAATAATAATAATAATAATAATAATAATAATAATAATAATAAATGCTTTTGAAACCAATAATTCTACAAAAAAAGATTTACAGATTTATTGAACGGTAAGATTGTGGGACAGTTTACCTTAAACGATCGCATGTTTATTTAATGGACTAATGTTCCCAGGTTCGATTACTGACATAACGGAACTTTTATTTTTAGTGAAATGAGTGTTTCCCCTTTCAAAATGATGAGTTTGATGGACGGTGGAGTTTGTGTATTTTCAAGTTTTAACCTAGTATCAAATTCGTGTGCTGATTTTATCAGTCAGTTCAGAAAATGCACGTTAAAAAACCTCAAATACCTTTTTAACGTGGAACCTTGGATGCTACGCTGCTCTCTGAGTGAGATAGTTTATTACTTATTGAATAAAATAAGAAAACTAAGGTGTACTCATTTATATTAATTATAACTAACTTTATCTTAGAACCAAGATAGTTAGTAAAAAAAGTTTCAGCAATATTTCTATGACTTAATAATATGCGTTGTTTGGCTAGCTCTCATTCTTTACGCATCTTTAATATGTGCATTATTATGGATCAAGTGTGTACTTGGTGGAGGTTATTTGGATTTCATACCTAGGCTCACCATCCTCTTCTCGTTTATGCGGTCCTGCTCCATCGAAAATTGTCGGCACGCGGCATTCATGAGAAAATATACTGAGAGCAATATTGAAATATTTTGAAAAGTATTGTTGTTGTCATATAAATAAAATAATTTTTACTGTAAACAAATATGTTTTACATATCCCTAGTTTTTTAAGATCTTCCCCAACATTTATAAAATCCCGTTTATGAGAATTTTTGCTAAAATTATATATATATACATAAAATTATATCCAAACATTATATATATATAAAATTATATCCAAACATTATATATATTTTTTTATTTGAAACGCTCACGGTAAAAGCTTTTCAAAAATACCACACACATTTGGGTCAAAAAACAAACCGTAAACTTACATTTAATGTCTCACAAATTCCGTTATTCGTCTTTTTGCTAAATTGTTACCAACCCATTTCATGTGGGCACGCTAGCTTTTAGCTCCAACACAAGCTTTGGCTTTATATGTCTAACCATTCAAATATTGAGATCTGTGTGAGACCTAAACATACATATAACGTGAGTTTTTCATATGGGTTCTATTCTTAGTATGGAACCTAAAAAATTAGTGGTGACTTTGAGTGTAACTTACGTGTGTTTATTATTTTTTATTCTATCATAATTTTTATTGTTATATCATTATAGTTTAAAACAATTCCATACCAAAAACGTTGAGTTCTCTTGAAGATTGTATTTTTGTCCTTTATGATTATTTTAAATTGAGTTATAATAATGACTAAACTAAAACAATTAGATTACACGTAGCTATGAAAAATTAGTAGTAACTTAAAAGATTAATTTTCGTTCATTCTTAAAAAAGTTATTTTGGTGGAAATAATGTAAATATATTGAAGGACATATATATTTTTTTCTTCCAACGGTTTTTATTATTTCAAGTCTAGACATACAATGTGAATTAAAATACAAATTTTCTATGTAATTAAATCTAAAATCTTAGCTTTATATATTTCTATGTGAGGATCTATTTAGTCGTTCATATATATCTTCTTCCATATTTTTATTTAATCAAATACATATTCGCTACACTTTAATATGTGTAGGCCTAAAATCAGTTACAATAACACTATTGCAAATATAATAATTATTGTGTCTCAAAAATTTACAAAAATGTTTCGATACACTTTCTTCAAACAGATTGATATTTTGGGTCCTATTTGCCAGGAAGTTCTCCTCTCCAGCTTAACACCTTGCGAGACAGGTATCGTCTGCCACGTAGGGCAGTGATGACCAACCCGCAACACTAACGGTACGCAAAATCATTTTAAGTTCCACCCTTAAGTTCAAAAAATTAAAGCTATAACATTGGAATACAAATAAACGAGTTATTTCGGCCAACTTCAATTGTCACTAAAATTTGAATAATTTAGTTTATCCCCTATTCACTCTCTAAAGAGCCCTGTTGTTTTATTGTCCACTATGTAGAAAGGGGGAAGTAGTCAGGTAATGTTTGAGGTTTTAGGCGATAGTTACATACACAATACCAACAGCGTAGAATGTAGATAGTGGTATGACAGAAAATTATGTTGGCCACCCCTAGAGTAAAGTAACATAAAACTAAAGGACGCTTCTCTTCCTTCGCGTGTGAGCTAGAGAATAATTTTGTTGAAAGAAACGCGCCATTTTCAAGTATGTAAACAAAAGAAAAAAAAACTTTCAATGCACCAGAAATCCAAGAAATGTGTTTATTTGTGTGAAAACAAAAGAAAAATAGATTAAATCTATGCAATAGAGTCGGTAGCGTGAATGTGTAGTAATCCAATGAGCAGACATTGGTCTCCAAAGCCTGTATAGTTATTTTTTTTAATATGACTAAATAAAATATTGAATTAAGTTGTTAATTGGGGTTTTTATTTAACATATTTTTTCTAAAAACAGGTAGGATACCAAATAATTCGCATTTAAAAACAAACCAAATTAAAATCTATACATTAACTTTGAGATGTTGTATGCAGGCGGTTATTTAAAAAAATGTATTTATGGGTTCTATATCATAAAACACCTTTACCTAAAAGGACTTTACTAAATATTTATTATTTGGATGGTAAACATATTATAACTAATAGCTCTACCTGGCATGTTAAGGTTTAACAACAAAAAGATCCAAACGATATTTCGGCCGAGTAACAATACTAAATTCGTATAGACAAATGTTATTTTATGTAAACCAATAAAATAAAAAGTTGAATTTGAACTAACTCGTGTCGATGAACAATCTATATACATATACTAGGTAACTAATGTGTGCTTGTTTGAAACAAGTTCATATTTAAATAATTTCCACAATTTATGATACTAGCAATTTGGTTTAAATAAAATATATATAAATGATATGTTATATTACAGTATCACGTTTAATATTGTCGTTTACATTTTTAATCACTTTTAGCTTCATTAATCAAACTCTTTCATTCTTTACAATCAAGCAATGATTAGTATTTGTTGCCAGGAAACATTAACAATTTCTATATAATTACTATAGTAATGGTTTCCTAGATACACATTACTGTTTCGTTTTATTTTATCTAGTTAAAATATTTAATTTTCATACGTATAGTAGATAATTTAAATGAAACTATGTTGTAAGTATCAGAATATTTTCATGTTATATGCTTCGCTGTTTAAAACTTCATTTTTTCTGTCCCGTTAGCAGCTAGTAGAAAAGTCTCCAAAACTTTTACAACATAAGCCCTCTTCTTCTTTTAATAAATCTAAAAATGGTAAATATCATATTAGCACTTTTTATACAAGTCAAAATAAAGTCTTCCTATTTGATCGAATCGTTCCCCTTTTTTTAATCCCTGGACAATTTAAGGCCGGAGATAAGACGATATAATATCAACTGGAGGAAGGGGCCTTCAAGGTCTTTTAAGTTTTATTTTTATGTATTGGTTAATATACGTCATTTATAACAAAATTAATTATTGGAGAACCGCAGCTATGAAGGAATATTAGTGATATTGAATAATTAATGATCTAATTGACATAAAAATATTGTGTGTATTTATATACAGACTTAACCAGTTTTGAAGGTCAGCACGTTTCACCCCTATGTCACAGAGGGGTGGTGTGGTCACTATTTTCTTTCCTCAGAGTCACAAATATTTCAGAGACAGCGAGATCTGAATCATTTTTAGATTATTCTCATATATCTAAAGAGATAAAATTATAATGGTACATTTTTTACCTCGAGAGTATGATTAATAATTACGTTTTATATGCTTTCGAAACAAAAAAAGTGATTTTTCGATTCTGTTTGTCTTGTATGTACCTTGTTCTGGAGCTGAAACCATTTTACCGAGGGTCGAAACTTGGTATTTAGGGTAGTTAAGAGGTTATCCATAGGAGTGTTTAGAACTATCCATTCAACCCTAAAGTTAATGGTAGCTTACAAGAGATTCTTTCGATATCAACTATAAATATTTTGATTAAAATGTATATCCAGACACTTTTTATTATTACAAACAAATATATGGAGCTAATATTCCCGATAAAATGACTTATAGGGTTGTTTACATAGGAGGATATCAACAATGTTGATAATAACTATCCAACTATTTGAAATATGAAATTATTTATCAGTGAATGATTGTAAGTCTATTAAATCGAGAGATAATGGGGAAAGCAGATGAGGTCATTATAACCAATTTCCCTAACCCCCCTCCCCCTCCAGACTACTCACGACAAGATGCTCGCAACAGATGGAATGTAAATAGAGATAGGAATCATAACAACAGGAGTTTTGCAACACTAGTAACTAGAAACTCAGAATTCACACCAATACCTGCCGTGGGGAAGGTCAGGCAAGAATGAAAATAACCAGAACCGCTACAAAACCAATGATAGTGAGAACCAATGGAACCAACCAAGGAACAGGGACCAACAATCCAGACCATCACCAAGTAAGCCACCGTACGAACACAAAGTATCACAGTTTGAAGGAAATCAGAGGAAACAAGATGGTGACCAACACACAGGACATAGGAATGCTCGAATGATTAGAGCAGAGCCAGATCAATCCAACTTAATTCAGGAACATCCAGGTGAACCAATGGGAGTGGGAAGAAAATACCAAAATTAGTCACCAAAAAACTGGTAACTCTTGATAACTCTGATCCGCATGGTCAAGTAGGGAAACAATAAAGGTACACAGAACAAATAGTATTGAGAGAAGTAGAAAATACCGCTAAAATACATACGGTGTCGATCAATGATCCCAGAGTGGATTTGTTGAAGGAAGAAGATATCGAATCACCAGTAAAGCTACATAAATCACCAGAAATAAAGGGTCACGTAGGAAAAGCAAAGATTTATTTTCTAGTAGATACATATTATCAAGTTTATGGTTTGTCTCAAGAGATATACCAATTAATTTGAGAGGAAAACCAGGACCACAAGTTGTCTACTCTGCCCGTACAAAATGTCACTTTGTTAAGTGCTTCCAGGGGGGGAGAGACTACTAAGGTAATCAAACAAAGGTTGCTGACAGTAAAGTTTGAGGGAGTAGAGGAGGAAATTATATTTTTAGTGATAAAAATTTATCCTGCCCAGCTATTATCGCAACGGATTGGGTGGAAACCAAGGGTGCACTTATAAATTATGTGACCAAAACGGTCAAATATCAGCAGGGTTGGCAAAGATCGAAATACCGCTTATAAGAAAACAAACTATACATAATTTAAGGGTGTGTCGGTAAGTTGATTGTAAGCTAAATCGGCCATTGAAGATTAAATAAGACCGATAAGTGTTTTAATAATTCAGGAGAGGAAACAGCAAGAAATATAAAATTAGAGTTAGCAAGCAGATGCTTAAGTAGTCTTTTAGTGAGTGTAGCTAATAGGACAGATGAGTTAGGCAAAAGTAGTTCTCAGATGGGTAGTAAGGAACTTAGAAGAGAGGGGAGTGTGGGAAGAACCCCCCTTACAAACTGTTCAACGATACGTATAAGAGAAATGCTCAAGATAAAGGCATTAAATCAAAACAGTTCACAACACTAAAGATTATCCGTTTTATAATACGGAAACGAAAACTTATAAAAATCAAAAGGTGAACCGGTGAACGTCCCAAGTAGTCAAGACGGGGAGAGTGGTAGCATTGATGTAATACTTCCGACGGAGGTTTTACAATCAATTGAAACTCTACCAGACAAACATAATGTTTTTGTAACGAATACATACAGCTGTAGTTATAGAAAGTTAGGGGACAATGAGTTGGTTAGTAACTATCTTCTAAGAGTCAACAACCTCAATTCATTTACCGGGGAGTGCAATGTAGACCTAAACCAAGGAGGAACTAGTGTAGGAGAGGGAAACGAGAACATAAACCGCATTCTTGATGGTAAATTGGAAGAAATATAGGAAATTAATGATAACCAGCACGAGGAGTTAAGGGAAATCCTTAACCAATGCAAGGAACCTTTTTTAGAGAGGCTGGGCCTAAATATACAATATACCTGTAAGATAGAGGAACTATTGGTGTTTCCTGCTTGACGAGAGTTACCACAAGTTGCTAAACTTGACCAAGCTCGGAAAATGGACGAGAGAATGGTGCGACAGCAAATCCGCAAGAATAAGAAGACATTTCCAAAGGTGGCAAAATAT
This sequence comes from Timema podura, assembly GCA_033556935.1. NCBI lineage: Eukaryota > Metazoa > Arthropoda > Insecta > Phasmatodea > Timematidae > Timema > Timema podura. The sequence goes on from JAVRXN010000004.1 coordinate 58,920,830, forward strand.
GAAGTCGGACATTTGGTACTGATAAGAACAGACTAGCTATCGTCAGCGTTTGACAGAGAGATATCAAAGCTCCAACTATTATATTACGTACCTGGCAGAGTTGTAGGTATAAAAAATGAAATTGCTTATGTGCCAGGTGACAGACAGACAGATAGGAACTATTAATGCAAAATTCTTAAAACCGTACCACGTAGATGCAAACGTGGCTGAATAAGTATAAATATAAGCTGAATAATTCAAGAGGAAAATCTGGCAAATAAAGGACCTAGGTTCAATTACCAACATTAACTATTATAATTTATTTTGTTCTTGCTAAAACTATGGTACACGACTACATCTAGAAATTAATTTTATTTCCAATTATAGAAAGGTTAATTTTGAAAATTAATTCAACTCATCTTTTAAAGGTCCTCATATGAGGAGGTCATCCTAGTTTACAAATTGATCTTATTGTTAATCTCATCGAGATCAATTTGGGGGGAGTATTGATGTAGCCAACGTTGGATGTAGTTTGAAATGATTACAAGGAGATATAGTTTTATTGTGTGTTGTGGTAAGAGTGAATAGCTGAGTTGCCATAAATAATAAACAAGATTTTCAACAAACTAACATTGTCATGGAAAGTAAACAAGGACTCAGAAAATGGGACATCATGAGAGTAGACAGTTGATATTAATTGATTAATATTTGGATCTACATACATCTCTATTATATAATAATAAAATAGTGCATATGTGCCAATGTATTTATTTACTGTAAACCTTCTAATTTACAACAATAAAAATGCCAACATTCAGTTGAAGAAGAAATTGTATAAATTTTAGTCAAGTGGGAAATATTGTGTCAAGCTAATTAATCAATAGCCCAAGGAAGGCAAGTATTAAAATAGTTGGGACGCAAAAACATGATAACAAAAGTTGTAGACTTATAATTCTTCCATAGGGGGAAAGGGTATATGTGTTTACTACCTATTAATAGTATAGTAAATAATTACTGTGAGACATATATAGTGGGCCACAAATAGTAGTTAGATCGGGCCCCAAATTTACTTTAAAATATAATAAATTTAACAAGTCCGAGGTTTTCATATAAACTACTCATCAAAGAATAATATACTGTCTAAAAATAACTAAACTCATCTTCTCCAAGAACAAAATCCTATTTAAATATTACTACAATGATCCGCTAAGCTACAAATATAATCATATGAGTATTTAATATTTCAAAGTATCAAGAATAGATACAGATACGACATGAATCTGAATGGATTCTTTACAAAAGCAAGATATATTGAAGCATTTATCTTCAGGCATTACCAAAACAGACTTAATCATTTACCTTTTCAAAAATACTAAACATCCTCCACGACAAAATAATATAGAAAAATCAATATTACTCGCAATATTATTTTCTGATATTTCAATAATAAGTTATTTTCTGCCATAATAAATTAATATTGGAAGAGATTTTAAAAAGTATTATTACTAAACACAATGAATTAAATATCCGATATTACTATATAATTATTTTTCCATCCATCTCCATGATAAAGGATAGTTCGTAAAACAATATCTATCCATTGATAAATATCGATCTTAGTCATGAATTAGATATCCGATCTTACTATATAATTATTTTTCTATCCATATCCACGATCAAGGATGGTTCGTAAAGCAATATATATCCAATGATATATATCGATCTTAGTCATGAATATAATTTTCCTTTTTACAGTCTTTGCTAACCTTATCATAGTCAAATTTAAATTCAATCTCCACTACCAAGTTATTTTAAATTACAAACAAAAAAAACTAATGAGCTGAAAGAAAATGTTTGAAAAGTAACATTTAAAATCATCCAAGCCGAAACATTAAATTTCCCTTACGTTTTTATTACGTGCAGACAAGGCTCCGTTCTCCTCTACCAAGAGCCAAATCCAAGATCACCGGTAATGACGACATACATGCATTATATATGCCTAGACTCAGAAAAGGGGAAGGCGAGGAACAAAGTGGTAGGAACATAATTGGGTCATGAGAGAGGGGAACCTCACGACAAAACACACGATCTTGAAGCTCTGAGAACGAGCTCAATTGATCGAGAGCATTCCAGAACTTGAATCACTTCCCTTCTCAAACACTTAGGAATGTTCTATTACTACGCAACCTCTAGCTGTCACCGATCAAACTTAGGTTGGCTCAATCAGTTCTTTAAACGTCGCGGTCTTTATCGAATATGTTTTTATTAATCTGCAGACTCATTGTGAGAGGCTTGGACGGTGTAATTGGGTAAGTAGGTCATGCCACCTCGTCTTCTTTATCTTGTTTTTCAGCTAATGATACAGAATTATCAATGGAGGCTGTTATTTCAGATGAAATAGGTTTTTTAAAGGCGTCTCAGCGGTTTAACGTATCGAAATTAACTTTAGAAAGATACATAAAAAAAGAATAATGCCGAGAACAAAATATATAAGTCGGAAGGGAAATTTAGTAAAGTTTTTACTCTTGAACAATAGGATGAATTAGTAGAGTACTTAAAATCTATGGATAGTTGGTTTTTTGTCCTTACGATGAAAGATTTGAGATCATTAGACTACCATTTAGCCGATCGAAATGGCCTGAACAACAGTTTTAACAGCAACACCGGTATGGCTAGTCAGGATTGGCTTAACGGATATCTTGCAAAGCATCCTAATTTGAGCAATCGAACCCCAGAAAATACATCGGGTGCAAGAGCCATAGAATTTAAGAAAGTAGTCGTTCCGCAGTTTTTTCTCTGCTTAATAAAAATATTGATAAGTACAAACTCACATTTGAAAAGTTATTTTTAACTGCGATGAAAGTGGAATCTTCAATAAATCCTAAAAGCCAATCCAAAATCATAGCCCTTAATGGCTAGAGGGAAAGTGACAGATAAGGGCACTGACTCTTGCAGAGTGGGGTGAAAAGGTCACTGTAGATGTGTGCATGTCGACAACAAGGTCATTTATCCCTCCTATGCTTATTTTTCCAAGGCAGAAAAATAAACAAGAATATGATCTTGGTTTACCTCTAGGAGGTTGGTTGGAGACTCACTCATCAGGCTGGATGACCGCAGAGATAATTATTGTGAGGTTTGAAAAATGTATAGATTTTTCTAACGCAACAAAAGAGTTTCCTGTTCTCCTCATTCTAAACGATCATTACACCCACACAAAAACCTCCCAATGATCAACATGGCCAGGGAGCATGGAGTGGTGTTGCTCTATTTGCCGCCCCACACCTCCGATAGGCTTCAGCCCTTGGACGTCACATTTTTTAAACCTCTAAAACTTTACTAAGCAAATGGAATTAGAAAATGGCTCAGGTGCAATACAGCAAAGTTTGTTTCATTATTCCAAGTGTCTTCGATCTTTGGGACAACATTTATACAAGCCGCTACAACGACAAATGCAAATAACTGTTTTAAGAAAACAGGAATTGGGCCTCCTGATCCTAATGTGTTTTTGGATACAGACTATCTACCTGCTACGATTTTATCAATGTTTATGGTGAGACCAAATCTTTAAAAAAATGCTTTTACAGAAGCGTGGTCAAAAATGTTTCCCCAAGAGATGACAAGTAGAATAAAAGCCTTGTTTGAATGCTTGTCCATATATATGTTTCAATATTAAATAATCTTATTAATCTCTTTGGAGATACAAGTAAAAATTGTCAGGGAGAGCATCCTGACTCTTATACCTACACCACTTTCTGCTTTTAATAATATACTGACCTGTGACCATAGTGCAAACTACAACAAAAATGTGATACTTTAGGTGTTATTATTAAATTTTCTGTATCTATGGTGTAATCAATAAAAAATTAAGAGCCAAGGAGACAAATTAAAGATAAAAAAAGCCTCTTTCAACAGGCATACAAGTTCTACACAATAACAGTTTAGTTAATTATCACTTCTAAAGTGTTAAAGGGCTGATCCAGTATTCCTGTTGGTATGGGGAGGGGAGGGAGGGGTGCATGGGCACTCTCATGAGATCAGGCTTTCGTGATGGTGAATAGGACACTCTCACGGAACGATGCAAAGGCTCATTTAACGTTATTAAAAAATATATATATTAAAAAATAAAACAATTGAATTTGGTTAGTGAGATATTATGTGACAATATGTAACCCGTTACACAAAAAGGAGGGGTACAAATAGCAAAAAAATAAGTTCAAAGGGGAAGAGGCAAAACTCAGACAAGGATAATAGTAGTGAGCAGTGTGAGTAATTTGCTTTGGATAATTCTGGGACGTCATATGTCTCCAGACCACGCAACTCATCCCTAATTGTAGCTGGGCTTACCACAATAACGTGCACTCCCACGATGCTCCTTAAAATGGCTGAGTTTAACGTACGGTGTTGCCATTTTTAAGAACAAGCTCTTACTCAGCAACACGAGACCTACGTTATCGAGAACGGCTGGAGCATCTGAGTGATCCGCTCACACAAATGAGTCGTATACAGGATTCAACGTCGAGTCCGTGCTATTCAAATGTAGGCTGACATGATCATTGTCGCTGACACCCTGGTTCTGCAGCCTATTGAGCAAAACAGTAATTTTATTTTCAAGCCAGCTTATTGCGTAAGATCGCTTGCTGGAGCACCAATATGTACGGTAACCTCTCTACCAGGATAAAAGAAATGCCTTAATTGATTTAGTCTCTCCTCGACAATTCGAAGAGAGATACCATTCGAATATGATCCACCAACCTGATTTACCAGGCAACTAATTCCCGGTTGTGGTGCAAATGACGGCCCCACCACCCCCATATCCATACCTTGAAGGAGGCTAGGATTCCTTCCTGACTCACTCCTAAACCACCGGCTTGCGGGACAAGGCACGGAGGCGGCAAAGCTTCCTCCAGCTGAATTGGTTGGGCAGAGGTTGGGCTCTGTACCCTGTCTTCCCCCGGTCTTGGACAGGTATCTCTGGTATCCATTTGAGCTAAAACACAACAGTTTGAATACAAACACAAATAAAACTAGATACAAATTAAGCATTTGAAACAACTTCATATTTTCTTAACTAAGCTATTTGTAAACAAACTTAAAATTAGTTTTAATTTATAAACATGAAAAAAATATCTGTATACATCATGAATATCAATTCTCAGATGTTCACTTTGAACAAAGTCTTCAAAGCTATTTTCGAGAAATTTCTTCTAAGCAAGCCGTAATTCTATTGATTAACTTTAAAAAATAAACATACATTATTGCTTATAGTGTAAAAAGTACCCATAAACCACATAAAAACAAAATCGTTGTATTTATTTTAGAAAAATATTTCAATTTAAAAAAAAAATCTGTCATCAGTAAGATTATATATAATTATTTGTTTAAGAAAAATATATATATAAATTTACGTCTTTTGTATGTATTAAGTTTAAATACACACAAAAGACGTAAACTTATATATTTAATCGTTAGAACAATTTCAACATTTCTAATTAAAAAAACCTCATTAATCGACTAATTGAATCGCTCATTTTAGAAATGGCTCTATTCCAAAAATTTAAATAATAAGATATTGCCATAACTTGGTTAATATAACATAGGCGCACGTTTCGGTATAGAAATGGATTCATTGCAACTATTTATATGGGAATAGTATAACTGCAATTTCAGGTGGCAGTTAAGAAAGGACTTTATTCCTTCTGTTGCAAAAATTTGTTTGGTATTATTATAATTGATTGCACAGCATGTGATATTATTCATTGCTTCTTAGTAATGATATGCATATCTCAAAGTTTAGCCAATAGCCTATAAATTAAGTAATAGTGATGGTTAATAATTGTTACAATGCTGTGTATAATAAGCTCTAAAATGATATAGTATTGTTTTGTTCAATCATTTAATAACAATGATATAAAACTTTTTTGTTGGTTTTTCAAAGTTCTGAAATGAGAATATTAGTTGTTACTCCTTTGGAATATTTCATGCTTTAGGTTAAACCTAAAAGACTGTGATCGTATTAGAAAAGGCATAATATATTATTATATGTTAACTTAAGAAGGGGCACTATTCAATATTTTATATATTTTTTATACTAAAAGATATAATCTTATACAAAGAAACACATGATCTATAATATCTCAGTCGATGTAGTCTTATTTATTGTGGCATTAGAAATTATCATGTATTTCTACTAACGTTTCAATTTTTTTTTCTTCTGAAAAACGTGGATTTTGGAGTAATGTTCTTTATAAAACGAGCGATTCAATTACTACACGAATTTTAACCCAGAAAACCAACGATGGTATTATTTGTCATGTCAACCACTTTACAAATATCCTTTAAATTGAAGTTGCTAACTTAAGGTCTAGCGGGAAAATAAAATAGACGTCCCAACTTATAACCTCTTAATATTCATTTGCAACCAAATGCATTAAATCATTTCAGATCCGTGGCCAGGGACAGACAGACAGACAGACAGAATTGTAAAATCCATTTTTCGGTTTTGGTGTCACATAAAACGTAAAGATTCATCATAAACTGGAGGTCAAAAATGTCCGCGATTACACTAATCTCTCTTGATATGACCGAGTGATAAACAAAGTTGTTTTGTTTGTTTCAAAGAATGAATAGTTATTAAATACATAATTCCATCTTGCTGGTTTATTTAACTATATTTTCTAAGTCACTCTCAAAAAACAAGTCCACAATAATAATAACATAAAGCTCCTTGGTAATAAAACAAAATAAACAAAAGAATAAGTCTCTACAGCTTAACATAATTAAAACGTTAAGATATTTTCTTCTGTGTAGATCACGACATCCAGCGTCTTTTAAGGTGCCTAAATATTTATTCTAATTCAATTTTCCATCGGTTTATACAATATACTATAGCTAGTAAGACGAAATCTTCGATGAGAATCGATTTGGACTGTTTCGCTAAATATTACATACCGTATTTTAACATACAACGGCTGCTTGGTAGTTTTTTAACACCGACTAGTGATTACATGAAATTAATAACACAAGCAAAGGTACATTCAAATATTTCTGTATGCAATAATAATAAAGTTTTTTCCTTCTATAGGCCTTTCTCTCTATCTAGATGAATCTGAAGGATAGTTTAAAAATTAATGGTAATTTTACGTGAAAACAAATATCTTTCTTTAACTTTGGCTTTAATTTGCATCACATATTTCAAGCCATGTTTGTACAGCGTGAAGTAAGGTATTTTCGTGACACAGGTGAGTTCATGATATTTTTTAGGAAGCTGTTAACTCACATAATTTACGTATTGATTCATCCAACTTCTTTTAATATGGCACCATGCGTTTTGTTTGGTATAACTGACGGATTCACTCCTTAATAAATGTTTAATTGTCTGTCCACTTTGTTTAGCTATGTTTTCTTGTGTGTAAGTGTGGCATGTGTTGTGAGTATTTCATAGGATTAATACAATTCGTAAGTAAATAATGTTTATGCCAAATTGTAACTCAATAATTATTATTAATTACCGTATATAAAGATAAGTATATTTTTATAAACACTGATAATCATTGCTAGATAGTGAACGTATTTCCTTAGGTTTTATGGCATGAAATACCGTCTGAAGATTTTGAAAGGTTAGACAGAAAGGTGGCCTATTGGACTTTTAGTGTCAGGTGTTAATATTCCGTCTGAAGATCTAGAAAGGTTAGACAGAAAGTTGGCATATTGGACTAAAAGTGTCTGGTGTTAATATTCCGTCTGAAGAAATAGAAAGGTTAGACAGAAAATTGGCCCATTGGACTCTTAGTGTCTGGTGTTAATATTCCGTCTGAAGACATAAAAAGTTTAGACAGAAGCTTGGCCTATTGGACTCTTAGTGTCTGGTGTTAATATTCCGTCTGAAGACCTAGAAAGTTTGATCATTGGACTCTTAATGTGTGGTGTTAAGATACCGTCTGAAGAACTAGAAAGGCTAGAAAGAAAGTTGACCCATTGGACTCTTGGTGACTGGTGTTAAGATATCATCTGAAGACCTTGAAACGTTAGACAGAAAGTTGGCCCATTGGACTCTTAGTGTCTGGTGTTAAGATACCATATGAAGTCCTAGAAAGGTTAGACAGAAAGTTGGCCCAATTGACTCTTAGTGTCTGGTGTTAGGATACCGTCTGAAGACCTAGAAAGTTGGATCATTGGACTCTTAGTGTATGGTGTTAAGATACCGTCTGAAGAACTAGAAAGTTGGATCATTGGACTCTTAGTGTCTGGTGTTAGGATACCGTCTGAAGACCTAGAAAGTTGGATCATTGGACTCTTAGTGTATGGTGTTAAGATACCGTCTGAAGAATTAGAAAGTTGGATCATTGGACTCTTAGTGTCTGGTGTTAAGATACCGTCTGAAGGCCTAGAAATGTTAGACAGAAAGTTGGCCCATTGGACTCTTAGTGTTTGGTGTTATTATTCCGTCTGAAGAACTAGAAAGGTTAGACAGAAAGTTGGCCCAATTGACTCTTAGTGTCTGGTGTTAAGATAGCGTCTGAAGTCCTAGAAAGTTTAGACAGAAAGTTAGCACATTGGAATCTAAGTGTCAGGTGTTAGAATACCGTCTGAAGTCCTAGAAAGGTTAGACAGAAGGTTAGCCCATTGGACTCTTAGTGTCTGGTGTTAAGATACCATATGAAGTCCTAGAAAGGTTAGACAGAATGTTGGCCCAATTGACTCTTAGTGTCTGGTATTAAGATACCATCTGAAGTCCTATAAAGGTTAGACAGAAAGTTAGCCCATTGGACTCTTAGTGTCTGGTGTTAAGATACCATATGACGTCCTAGAAAGTTTAGACAGAATGTTGGCCCAATTGACTCTTAGTGTCTGGTGTTAAGATACCATCTGAAGTCCTATAAAGGTTAGACAGAAAGTTAGCCCATTGGACTCTTAGTGTCTGGTGTTAAGATACCATATGAAGTCCTAGAAAGTTTGGACAGAAAGTTAGCCCATTGGACTCTTAGTGTCTGGTGTTATGATACCGTCTGAAGAACTAGAAAGGTTAGACAGAAAGTTGACCCATTGGACTCTTAATGACTGGTGTTAAGATACCATCTGAAGGCCTAGAAATGTTAGACAGAAGGTTGGCCTATTGGATTTTTAGTGTCTGGTGTTAAGATACCATCTGAAGACCTAAAAAGTTTAGACAGAAAGTTGGCCTATTGAACTTATAGTGTCTGGTGTGAAGATACCGTCTGAAGACCTAGAATGGTTAGACAGAAGGTTGGCCTATTGGATTTTTAGTGTTTGGTGTTATTATTCCGTCAGAAGAACTAGAAAGTTTAGACAGAAAGTTGGCCCATTGGGCTCTTAGTGTTTGGTGTTAAGATACCATCTGAAGACCTAGAATGGTTAGACAGAAGGTTGGCCTATTGGATTTTTAGTGTCTGGTGTTAAGAGACCATCTGAAGACCTAAAAAGATTAGACAGAAAGTTGGCCTATTGGACTTTAATTGTCTGGTGTGAAGATACCATCTAAAGACCTGGAAAGGTTAGAAAGAATGTTGGCCCATTGGACTCTTAGTGTCTGGTGTTAAGATACCATCTGAAGACCTAGAATGGTTAGACAGAAGGTTGACCTATTGGATTTTTAGTGTCTGGTGTTAAGAGACCATCTGAAGACCTAAAAAGGTTAGACAGAAAGTTGGCCCAATGGACTCTTATTGTCTGGTGTTAAGATACCGTCTGAAGACCTAGAAAGGTTAGACAGAAAGTTGGCCTATTGGACTTTTAGTGTCTGGTGTTAAGATACCATCTGAAGATCTAAAAAGTTTAGACAGAAAGTTGGCCTATTGGACTTATAGTGTCTGGTGTGAAGATACCGTCTGAAGACCTAGAAAGGTTAGACAGAAAGCCACCATTGGTGTAAATTCAAACAAAGTGAAGCAAGTTAAGGATGTATTAACCAGTAAAACTGTCCAACGAAGCTGGGCCGATTAAACCAGAACTCTTTTTAAAAATGTACATTCAGTTTTAAGATAATTGTAGTATCAGTCGATGACCAGTTTATAAAATCCTCATATTGTGTTACGTAATAATATAATAAATTAAAGGTGAAACAATAATAATATATAATCAGCTATGATGGTCGCCAGGTCTAACGCGCCACTCTCGTAGTGAATTAACCTTGCATTGACGGAAAGACCAAGGTTCAATTCTCGGTCAGGTGTATTAATGGTGGTTTTTTAAAATTGTTTTCTACTCTCTCTCCAAGCAAATTTGGGTAATATTCCTATAAATATAGGCTTCTTGATCGATGTGAAAATGTCGACGCAACACCATAACTTGAAGGAAGGAGATGAGTCGGAGTATGCTGAAACTCACGTCAAAACCTTAATTTTGATTCACACGTTCGCCGAAAATAAAATCAGAATCAGCGCAGTATTTCACACACTTTATGTTAACAAGCGGTGCATTTTTCATTTTCTATTGTATTTATTTATATTTTAAATCATTCTTATGAAGGATGTTTTAAATTATAATGCATTCTCGTGGCAAAATAAAATAGATCGATACAAAAGCTTTACACTAACGTTTTTTTTTCAGATCTCCTCACAAAGGCTAACAAAGCTTTGTGCTTGCTTATGGCTGTAGAACGCATGCGTTGTCAAATGCGGATGCGCACTGATTAGAGATGTTTGGTCTGAGATTTAATTGGTCTCTCGTGTGGAAGATCTCAGTAAAAGCGGATAAATTAGAGATGTTTGAAAACTAGAGCATTTTTATAGTCACTGATGCTCACTTTAATATAAATTAGACTGCCATTGAAGTACCCGGCTTTGCCCAAGGGATAACATTTATGGTAAAAAGGATGAATTGTTAAAAATGTGAATAATGTACTATGAATGCAAAAAAAATGTGTGGATATAAATATGATTAGATTTAAAAAAATAGACGAAATGGGAAAAAAGTCAAAATTGTAAGTATTGTAAACGGAAAAAAGGTAAAACTAGTAAAAATCCAAAGAGGTATAAAGGCTAACACAAGTAACAGGGTTAAGAAGGGTACCTGGCACTCATCACGAGACATTTTTATGATAATCAAGTCTCATAGATAATGTTGGTAAGGACATGTAGCGTTAATGAGATAATCTAGACCATTGGATAGTCTTAGGCGAGAGAATAACATTAGAATATAATTGAAATAGAAAGGGTGAAATGAGGTGGACAGGATATAACTAGGTATATGAGGATGAAAGCTGACTATAGGGTGAGTATGGCTACCAGGGATGTTGAATTACAGCCTGGAAAGAATATTAATTTGAAATGAGAGAAGTTGAATCTCGTAGTGATATCGTCTTCTGAGCATGAGGTGCCATTACCTAATGAGGAACACAAATAAAGGAGTTAAAATTGGTGGATTGAAAATGGAAACTTTGGAAGAGGGGGCCCATACTTGTACATGGTAGAATGATATAAGAGATTGGAGAGAGAACTAAAGGAATTAGAGGTAAAGTACATTCGGTGGAAGAACCAGTAGCACCTGCAGAAAAAGGAAAGGAAAAAGAGGGGGGAAAGTATGGAGCAGTGGTAGAAGAATAAAACAAACCAAGTGGTAAGGTTTACCTTTTAGAACCGGGCCAGATATATTATAGATGACACAAGGGAACTCCAATAATATATCTTGTGGTTCAGTGACACTCGATTAAGATGGAAGAATAGCTGGATATAGAGTGTACAAGAGTTGTGAAAAGTTGGAATAGGTTATAGTTGCGAGACAATTGGATGTATTGAATAATTTAGGTAACCCACGGACTTATGTGGGAAGAGCTGGAGCCATTTCAAATATAGATGTGACAATCTGTAACAGTGAGATGATGGAGATTGTTAGGGACTGAAAATTACTGGATGGGATGACCACTAGTGACCACAATATGATCACCTTTGAGATAGGAAGAGAGATGACTGAAGAAGGAGGAACGGGTTCAAGACTCAGATACAACATCATATAGGCTAATTGGGATAAGCTCAGAGAGGTACCTGTGCTGCCACCGGATGTGGAAAAAGGAAGGTATATGAATGGTAGCTCGAGAGTGTTCACGTGTTCGATGAAGAGAGTCATTAAGATTTTGATTCTGGTAATAAGAGAAACATTGAAGGTTTGTATTAGACTTTGGGGAGAGAAACTTGGAAGACTAAGTTGAAGTATGAGGATGGCGCACAGGAGGTAACAGAGTTGCTCCAACCCTGATGACAACGCTCTACTCCTCAACATTTATAGGAACAAAAAAGAGGAATTTAACCAACCTGACATCCGTCAAGAGGTTGAGCAGGGAGCGCTATGTACATGAAGAATTAAGGAACATCACTTGGGTAGTACCCTTTGAAGAAGCGACTGGGAAAATAAGGCAACCAGCAAGGATTTCTACGTTAAGAACGTGAAATGGAGGAATGACTTCTTGTTGGGAGGAATATGCCAAGCTTTTGATGATCAATAAACAATTTTATTCTAAATGACTTATTTCATCCAATATAAACAAATCAAATTTGAAGGACCTTGAAAGACCATTCCTCCGGTTGATATTATATCGTCTTCTTTCTGGCTTTAAATGGTCCATAGCTTAATAAAAAGAAAGATTTGGCAATAGAAAAACTTCATTTTGATTTAGTATTAAAAAGGGTAACTAGATCTTTACAATTCTTTAAATTGTTTAAAAGTAAAATGGGGCTTATATTGTAAAAGATTTGGAGACTGTTCTACAGGCTGTTGACATAACACACAACATGATGTTTTAAATAGCGATTTATTTCAACATTATATTAGTGTGGAACGCACAACATAGTTTCATTTAAATAATTTAATGTACACATGAAAAATAAATATTTTAACTAAATAAAATAAAATACAACAGTGATATGTATCTAGGAAACCACTATGATAATATATAGAAATATATCTTGCTACCTGGCAACAAATCTAATCATTGCTTGATTGTAAAGAACGAAAGAGTTGGATTAATAAAGTTAAGACTTATAAGAAATATAAACGTCAATATTACATACAATACTGTAACATAATATTATACACGACAATACGATAACATTACATACAAGGCTAAAATGATAAAAAGATACAAAGGGATATCATCACCCAAGATGCTGTAACATCTAATCAAGGTATTTCATGATAAAAACATGTATTTTCTATAGGTATCTCACACATGGGTATCTATTTATTATATTACTACTTTATAATGAAGTTGAGTAAGGTTAAACAGGTTTTGGTTTTATAAATAATAACGATGTTTTAATTAACTTTACTCTTAAATTCCGCACGGATTCGGCGACGTCTGAACTGCTACCAATTTCCATACGGTCAAACCGCGCGGACTAATCCGCCCCATATGATCGTAGTTCTTTCCCGGTCATATATGTCACTTGTAAAAATAAATTTATCTCATTCTTAGAGTGTCTGTATACCGAGCTATGGATTTAGGATTCGTGTCCTGGCATGGCCTAAAAATGTATCATTGATGAAATGTAGGTTTACTCTTTCACAGGGATGAATTAACCGATGGGGGCCTGTATGGGTTTGTTCTCATAAATTTAAGTTTGTTTATAAATCGTCTTCTAATATACTTAGTTGAGAAAGTGCACGTTAAACAAAAACTCAAATACATTTTTTAAAACACATTACAAATAAAATGGCAATGCTAATCATCCCATGAAAATGTCTTTGAATGGAATTTTTATGAGGGGTATTTTCAAATTTGGATTATAGCTTTGCAACTATTTGAGATATGAAATCTCTTTTCACTGTAAAATTGTAGTACTATTAGATATAAAAAACTTTTGTTAAAATAGGCCCCTATTTCATATAAAAAACCAACAGTTTCTGAGCTATTAGCGAATATAAATAGCTCAGAATCGGTTGGATTTCATAAAAATATATTTTTTATTCAAAACTTTGAAATAGGAGATTGATTTTTATGTATGTTGGTGGATAGAGATATTTTACTTTTCTCAATGATATATCTTAAGAACTTCTGGACATAAAACATGAAATTATAAATGAAGGCTCCTTTCTAAAATTAAGTGATACATTTTTTATTAGTTTTTTAAAATTTCATTCTCTAAGGTGGTATAGTGGGGAAAATATAAGTGGTTATTCTTATGTCTTTCGACACGATGGGTCCCGTTATGCAGATACAGATAATAGTGGTGCTCAAAATTAATAGAAAGAACTAGCCTAATTTTAGTGGAGTATAAAACTGAGAGTTGGCAAGTAGAGAAAAGGACCATTCCAGATAAACAAATACATCTTAAAATTTGAAATATTTTACTAAGAACTGAAGAAATTGGAAGCGATTTGGGGGAGGTTTAAAATTTGCAAAACTAATAGAAATAACTACTCCATGTGGAGGCAATCCAAAATTGAACAGGCAAATATAGGAACCACTCTAAATAAACATAAAAGTTTGGGAATTAAAATGGGTCTTAAAATGGAGGAGTATCTTTGTGTATTGAAATTAGTGGGGAAAACATTATAAGTTGAGGTAGAAAATATTTATTTTCCAGGATTGTAGAAGGATCACTTAAAATAACCAAATAAGTTTTATTTATTTAACATTTCTTGACCTATTTCTTAACAAACAAATCTTTAATTGATAGACCAAAATAAAATTTACTTTTTCATTAAAATAATTTTAACGAAATATAAAGTTTTAATAATAATAAATAGCGAAATCCAGGTTAAGACAGCTGCCTCGGTCAGCTATACGGACTTAAATAAACAATTAATCAATTGATAAAAGGAACTACAAATACTTGTGTAGCTGGGAGAAAGATTCATAAAATAGTACAGAATTTTAATATATAATTAATTTACACAAAAATTTTTATCTCTGTTAATTATGTTGTTATAGACAAGACAAACAAGATATCATTTGTCAGTGGCACCAAGCCTTTACTAAATTATTTTTAAAATAAATTTTTATATATTTTAACCCCAAATTAAACTGCACATATTTTTACAGATTGGAAAGGAATTTAAGATTTTGATTAGAGAAATATTTTATTCAAACTATCAGAAATAATAAATTAAATCTTCTTTCTTAATCTTTTATTCCCTTCTCCTTATTTGATCTTTATTCTTCTATAACGTCATGTTTCGGTGTTATGTTGCACCCTCTTCAAGTCTGAGGTAAGGCAAAGTTTTGTGAAATATTTTTAAAATATAAATATATTTGTAAGTACAATAAATCTAAACATTAGAAATTTAAATAAAAAATAGAAATTAGAAGATAATGTATGAAATAATAAATAAATAATCACTTAAATTACCAAGCTTTTCATTACCTTATTTATTATGGAGATGATTTGTTTAAAATACAAATTGGTGGAAGGATTGTGAAATTTTTATTTATTATAACTTGTAAAAATTTTGTAGGTTAGTCAACAATAAGTGGTAAGCTACCAATAGAATAAATAAAATAAATTAAAACAATTGATTAATGAGATATTTTTGCTAGTATATCATAGAGTGTAATTTATATTTGGAGTAAATATAGATAGATATATTAATATTGATTTTATCAAAAAATGTGGAATTGAATTAAAACGAGGCACATGAATCTACGGTATTAATCTTCTTGATTATGGTTCAAATTTGTTTTAATTGTGATGGAAGGAGAACTAGAATTGTTGGAATGAGTATTACTTTTTAGTTTGACTTGTTGAGGTAATTTTCTAATTGTGTTAGTAAAGGATTTTAAAAATTAGTTCGCTCATTTAAAATGTTGTTGCTGTTCAGAATGGTTGTTTGGATGTGTAGGTTTTCCGCAATGTCTATCATATTATATCAGCTCTAAAATTCAATATACCAAAAGTGGTATCTATAAATTTACATGTGAATGTAAGGATGTACACAGTGACAAGACCGGAAGTAAACATTCAATTCGATATGCTGAACACATAGTGTATTTAAATACAATAGATGCAATTCCAAATTCGCCGAACATCTAAAACTCTCCGGACATCAGCTAATACCAACTAATAACTGCGTGAAACTTTTACAGTCCTCTTCAAAAGGTCTCAAGATGACATTGTGGAAAACCTACACATCCAAACAGACATTATGAACAGCAACAATTTTTTAATACAACAACAAAGCAATAAGATATTTAACACTACGTAATAGAAAATTACCTGATTACCTGCTTGCTCACGCCAACTGTCCTGCTGCATTAGCAGTCAAACACACTTGGATATACAGATTTATAAATATAGTATTTGAGTTTGTTATTCAAAGCTTCGTATCAACTAGTCGGCCATAAAATATATGAATAATAATATACGAATATACGAATAATATCGTAGACGTGAATGTCCAAATGAACACAGTAACACTTTACTAAACAAGACCATATAAATGAATATAGCACACGACACTACACATGGCAATCTTCAAGGTAACGAGCATCCAGCAAGACAAAGACACAAAATGGTGGGAGGTTGTGTGCGCATTCATACCGTCATGAATGTGGGTATGCGCATGCGCAGAAGAAGACACTAGTTGTGAGCCGAGACTTGTAAACAAAAGTTCTCATTGTAGCTTGTGGTGTTGTACTTGCTCTGAGCAAAAGGACTCCTGACACTTCCCCTCGAGTCAAGGATCACGAGAAGAAATAACATCCCTATGACATGGCAGCCATCCCAGCAGATTTTATGCACCAAGCATGTTCCGATCTTGGCAAGGCCTTGGTCAGAAAATCAGCTATTTGATGCTCAGTCGATATGTGACTCACAGTGAAAGACTTGTCCTGCAGCGTGTCCCTAACAAAATGGTAACGGATGTCAATGTGTTTGCTCTTGAAGTGGAATATAGGGTTCTCGGCCAGTCTCAGCGAGGTTTGGTTGTCGCAATAGATTGTTAGATCTGCCAATTCGTCAAGGCCCAGCTCACGGATAAAACGTTGGATATAAATGGTCTCTTTCACACATTCTAATAATGCCATATACTCGGCTTCTGTGGTGGACAGAGCAACCGTTCTTTGTTTCTTAGAGTCCCAAGATATTGGGCTTCCGTTGAATGTGAATAGATAGCCTGTATAGGATCGCCTATCCTCAGCGCAATTACCCCAATCGGCGTCTACAAACCCTTTCAATTTTTCAGGATCTGTCCTGTAGGTTAGTCCGACGTCTGATGACCCCTTCAGGTACCTGAGAACCCGCTTGGTAGTTTTCCAAAAACTATCATCATAACAGTTATTGAATTGACCCAGGTAGCTGACAGCCAAAGCAATGTCAGGCCGGGTCGATGTGGACAAGTAAGTAAGAGCGCCTACCAGTTCACGATAAGGGAGCCTCTCATCTTCTTCATTTTGTCCCTGACTTCCCTTCAGTTTTGCACATGAGTAGATAGGAGTACTTACTGGTTTACAGTCGGTCATGTTAAAACGAGCAAGAAGTTCCCGTACATAACCTTGCTGTCTTAAAGAGATATACCCATTACCCTGGTCAATCTCAATACCCAAACAACACTTCGCGTAACCAAGATCCTTTATTTCAAAATGTTTACCCAGCTCCAATCCTGGGTCAGTGATTGTTTTTGGATTTTTAGATGCAATTAGAATATAATCTACGTATGTCGCTATCAGTGTTGCATCTTCCCCTGAACCGATTTGGAACAAGCACGGATCAGATTTTGTGGGAGTGGCGCCAAGTTTCTCAAGGGTTTGATCCAGCTTGTTGTACCAACTCCTGCCCGCTTGGCGAAATCCATACAGGGACTTCTTCAGAAGGCACACTTTATTACCTTTGCTGAATTCTTTCAACATGATCCTGTCCTTGTTGCTGGTCGGGCTATTACCCTCGGAGTTTATGATGCTCTCCAATACCTTCTCATAATTTTTCGGAGTCTCCATATGGATTTCCTCTTCAAGTTCGCCGTTTAAGTAGGCTGTAGTGATTTCAAATTGTCTGATCCAAATCGCGCTGCCAGCGATAACATGAGGCGAATGGACCCGATTCGTGCTACGGGTGCAAAAGTATCTGAAAAATGAATGCCAGGTCGTTGGTTGAATCCTTGTGCTACCAACCTTGCCTTCTTCTTCTCAAACGTTCCATCGGGTTTCGATTTGTTACGCAGTAACGTGCGGCACCCGATGACTATTCCTTGTTCAGGTCGATCGACAAGCTTCCATGTATTATTTTTAAGAACTGACTTCATCTCACTTACGATAGCTTGGAACCATTCTGAAGCATTAGGACCCATTTTTGCTTGATTCATTGGCACTTCAGAGATGAAGGTTTGCTCGACCTCCTGGACGATTTCAGTTTGTTCAGGGATACTGGGGTGAAAGATCTTCCTTGGCCTTCCCCTCGAGCCTGTCCTTACAACAATTGGTCAACCGCGTCCTCTTCGCTGATGTGGAGTTTGAGCTTCAATGATGTAGTTATTTACATCATCCACTTCACAAGGAATGTTGTGTTCAACATCCACAGCATTGACTGGTACAAGCGGCTCTGCGTCAGGACCAAAGCCACGAAAATCCTGTTTTTGATCCGAGTCACCTGAGGTCGATGTCAGATTTTCTTCCTCGTGTGGAGGATTTTGTTCAAAGTCCACGTGATATTGATCATTCTTTGAGAAGTCGTCTGTTGGAGTTTGCAAACTATCAACATCAGCATCATCGGTGTCCTTGAGATCGTCTTCTACGAATCTTACATCGCGGCTGATGATTAACTTCTTCTTTTCCGACGACCAAATGCGGAAAGCATTGGATTCCTCCAAGTATCCAAGGAAAATTCCCTCCTGACCCCGCTGCTCAAGCCTGCCCTTGCTGGGTTCTCGATCGAGGTAAAGAACATGACTGCTGAATACTCTCAAGTGTGAGATATTAGGTGGTGTGCCGGTCTATGCTTCAAATGTTGTGAGACCGTTTAAGCTTTTGGTGGGTAAGCGGTTTCGTAGGTAGTTGGTGTTGATTGCCTCAGCCCAAAATGAATTTGGCAATTTGGATTCCATCAACAAACATCTGGCTGCATCAGGAGTGTACGGTTTTTTCTTTAAGCTACACCATTTTGTTCCGGGTTGTGAGGAACAGTCAGTCTTCGGGTAATCCCTTGCTTCTTCAAGTATTGATCAAACTCTAGGCTAGTGTACTCGCCACCATTATCAGATTGTAAGCACTTTACCTTTTTACCCTGTTGATTTTCTACGAGGGCTACGTACTCCACCATCGCGTTGAAAACCTCAGCCTTGGACTTCAGGAGCCTGACTTCACACCATCTCGTGGAGTCATCGATAAACTCGACGTAGTACTTTGCACCACCTAGATAACTTGTCCTCATTGGCCCACATGTGTCTGTGTGGATGAGGTCCAATAATTGTGTTTTTCGTTCAGACTTCTTAGGAAACGCAGTCCTTGACATTTTTCTCTTTGAACATACATCACAGTCTGGTTTAATTGTTGTTTGTGTGAGTTACACTCCGGTCACGACCTCTTTGCGTACAGCATCTATGTTGTCTCTCGTGTTCGCGTGTTCGAGTCGTCTGTGTAATAATTTGAGCGGAACTCTAACCCGTTTTTGAGGGAGCGATGCAGTACGAGCGTCTTCTACAAACTGGCGCACGTAGTATAGATCCCCAATTCTGTCAGCATGTAGTTCGACTTGCCCGTTCGACTTCACTACTTCCACGAATTTTTCTTTAAAAACAACATCAAAGCCTCGGTCGGTGATCTTACTGACAGATAAGAGGTTAGTCCTCAGATCTGGCACATGCGATGCGTCGGTCACTGTGATATTTTTCTTGTTGCCCGACACATTGGCGGTAAACAGTAATGTTTCTTTACCATTGATTTCCGTCGACGAGTTGTTCGCGAGATTTAACTTACCGCACTTCTCGACACTGATATCACGGAAATTTTCCAAATCGTGGCACAGATGAGTCGTAGCACCACTATCAAGACACCATCTATTGTTTTGCGCTGATGTGTTTGCGGAATGAAAAACACGTTTCCAGTTACCGATGTGTTTTTGTTTTTGCCATTGTACCAACATTCAGACTTTTTGTGTCCCAGCTTTTTGCAAGTGTAACATCGCACTTTATCTCCAGATTTTTGCAATTTGAACTCACTTTTGTTTTCGCCCGGTTTCCTTTTTGGATAATTTTGTTTACCACTTTTGTTTATGAACATGGCGCCCAACGTTTCGCCGCACGTGTTATTTTTTCAAGCATCGTTTTCTTCTATGATCTTAGCGCGTAGACTCTCCGGCGTTGGTAGCTCGTCACGCGACTCGATCGCGCACCTGAAATTTTCAAATGTCGAAGGTAAACTATAGAGAAACATAATGGCCAACTGATCTGGATGTATGTCGATGTCCATGTCACTTAGCTTGTCGACGGTGTCGAAGAATACGTTCAAGTGGTCACGTATGTCTCCGCTGTCCACCATATTGTGTAAAGTCAATATCTTCAAGAGTGTTGCTTTCCGGGCCGGACCTTGGGACTGATAAATTTCTCGCAACTTCGTCCATTGGCCACGACGTTTAACAGTTTTTTACCTGTTTTAGCTCGTTTGGAGATATCGACAAGATTATGTCCGATCTAGCCTTCTGATCGTTTCTTTCCCATTCAAGAACCTTGTCGGCGTTTTCATTGTTATCAGCCAGTTTCGGTTTCACATTTGTGCCGATAACAAATTCCCACATGTCGTTTTTTACTAACACGGCCTGCATTTGCAATTTCCACGTTTCGTAGTTTTGTTTGTTGAGCCATTCAATTCTTGCAGTGTTCGTGTTCATCATGGTTAATGGCAGTTTCACACACGCTATGATTAGTGAGTCACAGTTCAATTTTTAACTCGTAACTTGTACTTATTTCGTTCGCGCACCTGGGCCCATAACCTGTTAGAAAGGTTACGAATAATATCGTAGACGTGAATGTCCAAATGAACACAGTAACGCTTTACTAAACAAGACCATATAAATGAATATAGCACACGACACTACACATGGCGATCTTCAAGGTAACGAAAATCCAGCAAGACAAAGACACAAAGTGGTGGGAGGTTGTGTGCGCATTCATACCGTAATGAATGTGGGTATGCGCATGCGCAGAAGACACTAGTTGTGAGCTGAGACTTGTAAACAAAAAGTTCTCATTGTAGCTTGTGGTGTTGTCCTTGCTCTGAGCAAAGGACTCCTGTCACATACATCCCTAATTATTATTATTATTTACTCATATAATTTTAAAAAGGTATAAAAAAAACACGTTGTGACAAAAATACCATATACGTTAATATAGTCAACCCTTAATGGGTCACAAGAATTGAACGTACCGGCCTCGTGCGGCTCACTGGTTGCAGATATGTAGTCTAAAGAAAGATGTTAGTAATGTTGAGTCTCTTACTCTTTAAATAACATTAATTAATAAGTGTCGGTTGGGTGAACTGGGGATGGTTTTTCCTAAACGGTTTTCCACTCTCCCTCCACGAAAATTCGGACTCACTTCCTCTAAATTCAACTTTCCCAATTCCTAATCCATTAACGTAATTAATACTTAAGCGTATAACTAGAACAGGTAGTAAGACATGGTGCTAAACAATAATAATAATAATAATACTAATTAATAAGTGTTTGGTTGTAGAGTGCCATGTGTGCTGCTTTAATCTCTGTTAGTTTGGTAATTCATACCACGAATTGTGTTTAGTTTAAGCTAAATCACTTCAAAAAATTGTTGAACAAGAAGTATAAAGTGAATAATATTATTCTCCCTTACATTATTAACGAAAACGGTATTTAACACTACAATAAATTGAAAAAGATTTAGATAGAGTCAGCATTCAAAATAAACAGAATGTAATCAAATAAATTTGTAATAGGACTGAAATATTAAAATAAAATCATTTTTTAAACTCTATAGAGAATAAATTGTTTAAGCTGAGATCTTCAGTTGCAGCTAAGAAAAACTTGTTATATTTTCAAGGAACAGAGTGTTTAAATTTATAATCAATTCATACAAAAAATTAAGTTAATGAAACAAAATTGGAAATATGGTAAGGCTCATAGTCCATATTAACAAATGGCCACCATCTTATTTTTCAGTGATTTTGATTCAAAATAGTGTTGTGCAATAATTATATGAGTGTGTGAAGTGTCATCACATAAGTTATTACATAAACTGAATCCATTTAAAAGTTCAAAGTTTGTATAAAATTCAAAATGCAATATTTTAGGGTAAAACGAATATTTACTCTCAATTTCACGAAATAAAATACCATAACATTTTTATTGAAACGGTTGCAATTTACAAGTTATAGGATCAAATAATGAAGTTTTATGTTAAAACAAATATTTTCTCTTAATTTGATGGAAAAATAAAGTCGCGGTGCCCCAGACAGAATTTCTCGCTCTTTCACATAGATAGAATCTTTTACTAAATATTCGTTATGTCATTGAAATAAAATAATATATATTGTTGTAGAAACATAATATTAGAACAATCACATTCTAACAAATAGCATAACAATCATCTCCTCATTACCCAGACCTATGTTTAAAATTTAATATTTTCCTATCCCTTTAGAAATTATTGGCTTATAAAAATGTATTTCATTAGACCTGTGACTCCATGTTATATTCTCTTATCGGCAAACTCCTGGCCCTTCTACCGTGTACTGTTGGGCCTGCTTTCTCTACACTCTGTTGTCTATCATTTCCGCCGTGTTTTTTAGACCTGCTACTGTACTAAACTGTGCTGCTAAAAGTATATCTTGTATTTGCCTGGTAAAATGAAGAGTTAAGTGGAACACATCTTTCCTCGCTCATTGGTGTATCCAAAAATATACTCACAAATGGTTTTCTCTTTTGGCTCGTATTTACCATTAAAAACTATTTTTTTAAATAAAATCCTACACGTGAATATTCCAGAACCTTGACAACAATAAAGTTCTAGGTTCTGTGTAGCTGTTCCACTCTGTATCATGAATGCATACAGCTGCTTCTCCCTCAAGTAATAATAGATTTATTAGCAGTGGGAGGTCTCTGGGTACTTCTCCCAGTGTCTAACTGCGTCACGCGTGTAGAAAGTTCGGTGATCTCTTGTCTCGCACATTTATAATCTTGTTCTAATGCTAACTATTTTTGCTTAACTTAACTGGTTGCTACTTGCTGCTCCCCCTTGAAATTTTCTTTCTCAGTATTCATTGTAGTTAAGACCGCTTGTAATTTGATCTGTCCCTCCTGTATGGACTGTACGCATTACTGTACCTATTTAGTGGTCTGCTCCATGTCTGCCTGTTTCTTTTCGAATCTTAGTTGCCAATCTAATATTTTGTCTGGTGTTTTCCCTGTCTCGTTTGGGGCTACTTTAAATGTGGTCGTCATCCCTTGAATCATCTCCTCTGTCTTCTTTTGAGAAGATGATATTTCTCTGTAAATCGATCCTAAAAGTTTATTCAATAGTGACATATCTAGTGTAGTTGGGGAACCTAGCACTCCCTCTTCTGTGACCTTACCTACATGAGTTGTTGCAACATTCTTAGTTATGTTAATAAAGGTGTTTGTTGTTGCTCAACCGTCATATCATCTCGTTTAATTTCAATCGCTTCATCATCATCAAATACCATCAAATGACTGGTTGATCTGCTTACCAAGTTTGTGCCCCTATCTTCATTTAAGTGTTCCATTTCCTCTCCTTCCACGGTCTTCCCTGTTCCTTCCAAGGTAGTCTTTATTTGCCTTGTGGTCCTCGTAGACTTCATTTCTTGATATCTTTGACAAGAGATATCCTGATATCCTCCTCCTATCTATTACGTCCTAGAATACATGTACTTACTTGAAAAATGACTACGGAATCACTTACCTTGTGTCACCGTACTCCACACACCACTGGAAAGTACCGACCTCTTTATACTCTGTCCTCACTCACCAATTCTGCTAAAAGTTTACACCTATCCGACGATTGTCGGTGTATCTTTTTGTAAAGTTGCTCTGTCTCCAAGTCTTAGTTCTGTCTGTCGGTAATTCTGTTGTTTCGTTAAAGTCCACCACACGTTTATCGTTCACTTTAGACTATCCCTGATTCGTTCCCCATTCCCGTTAGAATGCGAGTATCCCAGTCACGGCACCACTTGTTGCGTCTCAAATATTTTGATACTTGCCTTCCATGGCCTTTTGATTAATCAGCTTGACACAATATTTCCCACTTAACTAAAAATTACACAATTTCTTCTTCAACTGAATGTTGGCCTTTTTATGGTTGTAAGTTAGAAGGTTTAAAGTAAATAGACACATTGACACATATGCACTATTTTATTAATATGCATTAGATATGTATGTAGATCCCAATATTAAACCATTATTATAAAATATCTACTATCAAAATGTTCCATTTTCTGGTTCCTTGTTTACTTTCCATGGCAATGTCAGTTTGTTGAAATTCTTGTTTATTTTCAATGGCAACTCAACTATTTACTCTTACCACAGCACACAACAAACCTATATATCCTTGTAATCATTTCAAATTATATCCAACGTTGACTACATTAATCTAAAACACTCGCAAATATCAATTTTAAACAAAATAATTAAACTATGCTTTTTAATTGAATTTTCAAAAATCAGTTGTCAATTAATTACCCTAATATGAGTGCTTAAATCGAAATTAAAACACTTCAACGTATAACCATAATATAAAATAATATAATATAATATAATATAATATAATATAATATAATATAATATAATATAAAAATATAATATAATATATAATATATATATAATATAATATAATATAATATAATATAATATAATATAATATAATATAATAAATAATATAATATAATATAAATATAATATAATATAATATAATATAATATAATATAATATAATATAATATAATATAATATAATATAATATAATATAATATAATATAATATAATATAATATAATATAATATAATATAATATAATAAATATAATATAATATAATATAATAATATAATATAATAATATAATATAATATAATATATAATATAATATAATATAATATATATAATATAATATAAATATAAATATAATATAATATAATATAATATAAGCTATGATTATTAAATTTTGAAAGAAATCCAGTAAATCGTTTTTTCTAGAATTCCAGGGACATACAGATAGACAAGGGGTCAGACAGAAAAACAAAACCCAAACTTTGGTTTTCGAGGGCATATAAAACTAAAAGATTAAACATAATCTCGTGGTTGAAAATGTTCACGAACCCATATTTAAAAAATGTTTTCTTTGGTTAAAAATACATATATTACTTAAATATACATAATATGTTAAGACTTAGATATTGTTGTTAAAAAATTGAGATGATATAATTTCAAATTAAAGAATATATAAATTTGAATACTAGGGATAGATCCCTGTATAACAGAAGACCCTATACAAATCATCTACACTATTAGAATAACGCTTATCTTATAACAAACATTCATTAAATTTTAAATATTTACTGACTCAATTATTAGAAATTTAAAATAGTTAAATGGTCATACAATCATTCACAACATACTAAAATTACAATATAAGCCTAGTTTAATACAAGAATGGAAAATAAAACTTATTTTAAACAACAATTTAAAATAATATTAACATTTCCAGTTAAAAGTTTTGATTAAATTATATAAATTGATTGTTAACTATATTTATTGAAAGGATCGAGCTATATCTAAGTCTCATCTGAAAACATCGTATTATTACTCCTTATTGGTATTCCAGATCAGATGGAAAAATCTGGAAGCTCAATCCAACATGTTTCGGTACATTATTAATATACCATATTCATGTAAAACTGAAAAATCGAAACTTAATAATCAAGTAATATGTCTTAAAGATAGATCTGGTTAAATTGAGTAGACTAGAAAATGTAAATTATGAAAATGAAAAGATTATGATTGAAAAATTTATTAAAACCAACAATATTAATGTAAAATATAAATAAAATTGTACGTTTAGTAAATCAAAACATTAGAAATGGAAATCGTAAAGCGAAATTAGAAGATAATATACGAAATATTAAATAAATAATCATTAAAATTAACAGGGTTATAATTACCATACAATAGATGACGATGATTTGTTTAATATATATATTGCCAGAAGGTTTGTGGAAATTTGAATTATTATAACTATGGAACTTTTTGTCGGATGATCACCGACATATGCTACGATAATAATACACTCTATAATTATGGTTTTGATTAATAAAAGATAAATAGACGATTAAAATGCATATACCAGGAAATTGAATTAAAAAATGATGGTTTTAATATTACAATTGGAATATATCTATACAAATTTGGGTTTACTAAAAATTATTACATTTGTTTTATTTAGAGTTACGTACTTTCAGGACGACAGCTCTAAAATCCTATTATATATCCTATATGTGAGTTATTTAGAGTTAAATAAACCTATCATTTGACTTACGAGACGCCAACAATACAATTATTTTTACAATCGACTCAATAATGCATGTTCGTTTCCCCGGAAATGACTGAAATAAACCACAACTTCATTGGCGTATTTCGTTGACTAATTTGTACTCCGATTTTTCTGATTAAAAAAGGTAATATTGTCAATATCAGCATGATTGAACTTTTGATTTTCTTTCTTCTGGAATTGGTAAGTTCCCGGTTATTCAAGGAACTGTTTAGATATGCCTACATGAACTACATGAACTACATGAATAGGCACAAACATGTCGAGGTTGGGAAACTACAAAGTGGTACAGTTGCTCACCATTATGTAGCTAGCTGTATGTGATTTGGTTCAATACATTTGAGAAGACCTGAATATTAATATCAACAAACAAGCTGAAAATCATTGTAATTACGTCACTGTCCGTATTGAAGGTATCTCAGTTCAATTATATTAAATTAGATGAAAAATCATACCTGACAGGAAACAAAGCTGGGACCTTAAGTTTTGTGACTTAATGCTATACCATTTAGCTAACCGGGATTCGTCTCGTGTTCAGAGTCATTTTTCACTCATAATTTAATACTGAGTCTTGATTCTCAGTTTGTGATGTGCGTGGATATTTTAGAAAATCACGTTAAAATTAAAATCTTGTATTGCATACTTGGCTACTTATCAGTCGTCCCAAGTATGATCGCTCTCATAGTATTGGTCGCTCATATGTGGCTGATGATTCCACAAGTCCATAACAGATTCAGCCATCAACTATGAGTGAAGAATGAGCCGAAACATGGGATGAATCCTACATAACTCGGTAGTGAACATCGGTGCCCTGAGCCTAAGTTCTTGGGCTCAATCCCTGTGTTCAGGTGTCTTTTTCAACTAATTTATATTAGACATAATGTAGTAGAATGGTTGGTAGAGCTTATTGAAAATCACTCTCATTAAAATTTTGAAACTTACCGTAAATATTATGTCAGTACTATTTATATTGGAATATTTATATTAGTTTCAGCCAATAATGACCTTCCTGCTGTTTACACACCGTGGACAGACACTCTACCATTGGGAGTTAAAGCGCCGAGGATTCAGTTACATCAGAAGGTGATTCTACTCCAGCCAGGGGATCCACCAAACCGTGAGCCCTATGTACTTTATTTTTAATAATTTTATTAATATATCTATTCTTATTTCGATTGATTGATGTAACTCCCACAAAATTTTCGTCTCTTCATAACTCACGCAACCAACACAGTTTAGGGGAAATGTACCTAAAATGACATACCATTTTTAATTTTTGAAATTTCTGCTAGAATATTCTTCCAAAATTAATTGTTTCTAACTTTTTATAAACTTTGATATATAATCTTTCAAATGAACACCATAAAACATCACTAATACATATATTTATTAGTTAATAAATTAAAATACTAAATATAGCACTGTGCTATTTAATACATACTGTAAGGGTAAAATGGCATACATTTAATCTTACCAGAAAAAACATTAAACATACAAATTAAACCTTCTATTATGACTTTTGTTGTTTTATATGTAGTTATAATGGCTTGCAAATATCACACACAAAATGTTTTTCCTTCTTAGCAAGGCCAGCCAATTCACGTTCTGAATCTTGGTAAAATGTGGACTTGAATCAACCCAAACCTTTGCTAACACCTTGAATCTGCTTGTTTTTATTTCTGTCCCGCCTTCTTAAAGTTGTCTGTGGTACTCCAAACAGTTTAGATGCCCGAAGCCAACCCATTTCCCCATTATTTACCACATCAATAGCCCGTTGCATTGCTTGCTCTACCCATGACTAACTTTTTGTCTTTCTGGCGTAAGTCACAACCATCTTCGCACAAAATATTTGAATTTAATATTAAAAATAATTTGAGTAACTATTTCAAATATTAAAAATATTATTTGGTGAACAAATTACAGTAAAAAAAATTTATTTTAGCAGGATAATGATTGATTTAAATAACTAAGAAGCTACCTTGGGTAAAATGACACACTATGCCATTTTATCCTTACCAGTTGTATTCCATTTTACCCAACATTGTTAACTATGAAATAATAAAATATTGTACCAAGAATATTAAATAATTTATGGTCGACATTATGTCATAAATACTGCATATTACACTTGAAGTAACACTCTTTATATTTACAGTAAAATTACTTACCCTTCAATGTATTTGTTAACAATGAAAGATAACAAAAAATATATTTCACTAAGCAACTTTTCAATTTTTCTTTAATAACTTCATAAAAACTTTCTGCACAGGTCAGCCATTTACAGAATATCAAATATTCCAACTAAGGAATAACTCAATACCCTCAAATTGAAAAAAAACAGCAGTACTTGCGAGAAAATGCATCTATACCATTTTGTCTGAGTATGCAATTTTAGGCACTTTTCCTCTATTACCAACGTGATTATTTTTCTCACACTCAACTCAACATGCTTTACTATTTATTTGAAAATGGAATTAAATTACTGCGCTGTACATCAACATTTGTCTTTTGATTCACTCATAGTTTGCATTACATATAATCTCTAAAATATTAATTGCAATAATGAAGTTTGTTTATAAAAACCTGATCTTGTACTCACTAAGTTTCTCGAAATACTAATAATAACTTGTTACAACGGTATAATATCATCTAACATGGTGTATAATTAATGACGATGCGTCGCGGTGAATGATATATTTGGTTGAACGCTACATCGTGTTCTATTTTAAAGAATCAATGTTAACTCGCTTTGGTGGCTGCATGGTCTAACGCGCCATTTTTTTTTGTTAAACACAGGGAGATTGAGGTTAGATCCCGATTGGATGGACTGATAATGATTTTTATTAAATGGTTTTCCACTCTCCCTTCACGCAAATACAAGTGCACTTCCCCTAAATTAAAACTTTTCTGGTTCCTAACACATTATCTTAGTTAGTACATTGGCGCACAATACAAACGGGTAGTAAAACACAGCGCTACAAATAAATCAATACAAACCCACATCGTGGTTAAACGTGTTACTGTCGTTAGGATTGTGGATGATCTGGGTTTGGTTTCCGATCGGATAAATAATGTTTTCTTCCCCCCTAAATAGTTCTCAACTCTTACCCCACGCAAATGCAAATACATTAACTCTAAAATTATTCCTTCCTCACTCCTATTTAATAGCGAACTTAGTCTATGCGTTTAAGCTGAACGGGTACCAAGACGCACTGGAAAAAAAATGTCAAGACACATTGCCAGTTTTATGCAACAAATAAAAATAGAGTAGAGCGTCGATAATTTGGACGTCAATAATCCGGATCGTCGATAGTTCGGATCACCAACAAAAAAAGTATTTATAAAAATAACCACAGTGATATTAATATCAGAAACATGGCCGTCAAAATACGTACCTCAGCCCCTGTTGGTAGAAAATAATTGGATACTTTTTTTCGTTGTTAGATTTTACCTTGTAATTATCATTCAGGGTTTGTGATATTTCAACAAAAAATAATTTAAGATATTTATTTAAATTAAGTGAGAATGTTTCTACCTTAACAATAAGTTATCGTAAGTATCTCGTCTATGATAATTTTTTTATTTTATATATAGAAACTGACTATTTTATCAGGACTGGGTCGATCCCCAACTAGTCCGAATTATCGATGCTCTGCTGTATTCAAATTTGGTTGAGGATTACGACAGAGCTTATTGTTACTATCAAAGACGAATAAGTGTTAAAACTCAGCCAATACTCTATAAATAAACTAAATCCGTAGCGCAACTTCCTTCGGAGTGGAGTAAAGCCGTCTCGCTCTTACTCATTGTAATTATCATGTGGTAATTTAATCATTCGTTTCAGAAAGTGAACGTTAACTGCCTCAAATAAATAAAACTATTTATTTCCAGTGATAATATTTAACAATATTGTAACTAAAAACTATAAGTGAAATATTTTATGATTTTTTTTTATGGATGAGACTGTCAAAGTTTCTTAACATTAATTTGTTGGTATTAAGAGTATAAAGATTATTTCTTACCAGTGGTCTTCTGCACCAACTGCACGACATAGCATCTCCAATGTATTACCATAGTTGATTACTTGAAATCAATACTCTGACTTCTTACCACTTTATACTTTTAATTATGTTGTAAGATAAGAGCTAAATGAGCCTTACAATAAACCATTATTTTTTTAATATTTCTTATAGCAGTTCCACTTTACTTGATGTATACATTCCTTGAACACCCTCTCCCCCTTTTCAGTGGCCGAATTGTCTAATGAGTAAATCTATTGTTAGACTTGAATGTTGAAGACGGGAGATCAGGGTTCAATTCCCAATCGGCTCTACTGAGGGTGATTTTTCCTAATTGGTTTTCCATTCTTATTCCACGCAAATGAGTGTATACTACTTCTAAAATGCTTCCTTTCCTTAGAGTAATTATAGTCCAGTGACTTTAGTTGTTTCCTTACAGATTAATACTGAGCTAGCTGAATTTTGGTATGTATTTTCATATGGTAGTTATAAATAATATTTCATAAGTCCCCATCAATTAATTGTATGGAAAAAAAATACAGCTCAATAATAAGTTTTAAGTCAATATCACCTTAACTATTGGTCCTGTGACTAAAAGGTCTCCATACAAATATGTGGAATAGAAGAATCTTTACAAAATTTCGTTAATTCCTTTTAGGATATGCGACTATTTCCTCGTGATAGGGTTTATAAAACTGTAACACCCTTAATCCACCATACGAGGAAGTTTGAATAAAGAGTAAAGGAATTGAGGGGCTCAAAGGAAAGGGGTACAAGTGACATTTCAGTGAAAAATGAGTTAAGTGAATAAATCCAAACTAGATACACCAAAGTAGAAAATGGCAAAGGGATTCAACTAAATTCCCACTCAGTGCTGCTCTCTGGTGACTTGAAATTATACTGTTTTGAGAAACCTTCATCTGCTTACAAGCAAATGGGTATAAGCTAACTTGTATCTCTTTGCCATTAATACTCTTTTATCTATGGAGCTAATGTTTTGTATTCGTTTGTGACAGTTTGCTCCTATTCAAAGGTTTATTATAAACATTGAATAATCCTAAGATTAGGAAATAATTTAGAAAACTAAGACACAGACATGTCAGAAACTACTCAAAGTGAATGTAAGTATATATTTTATCTTTATTAATATTAACATGATAAAATTCAACCCACCAAGTACTTTTTAGGTTAAACATTATAATATTTCGTGTTGCAATATATTTTGATTTACAAAAAATACTACCAACACCTCTGTTGACATGCAGTAAAGTGTATTATTTGCGTCAGCTTTGGGTGTATAACTTTGCTGTACATGATTTTATGACTGGAAAAGCCAAAATGTTTATGTGGTCAGAAATTGAGGGTTCAAGAGGCTCTCAGGAGATAATATCTTGCCTTCTGAGGTTTATCACAGACCTTCCACCTACAGTTAACCATATATATGCATTTAGTGACAATGCAGGTGGGCAAAACAAGAATAAGAATACTGTCCAATTTTTGGCTTATGTTGTCAGTAATACTCCTGTAGCATCGGTAGATCACCGATTCTTGGTGTCAGAACACTCCTTCATGGAGTGTGATTAGGATTTTGCTGTTATCGAAAAGGTAAAGAAAAAATTTTCAAATTTTTTTGTTCCTGATGACAGGTGTTCAGTGGTTTCCAAAGCTAGCAGAAAATTCAAAGTACAAAAGATGGAACTCAACGACTTTCGATCAATCCAGGCAGTGAAGATTCACACGAAAGATAACATAGTTGGCATCCGAAATATGCAATGGCTGCATTTTGAGAAGTACACTCCATTCTCACTCTTCTACAAAGAAACTTTAAATGAAGAAATGCTCTTTGAACGGCTTGATTTAAAAAAAAGTTCTGGGAGACCACCCATCATTGAGCCAACTTCACTCTATGAAACTCCACTAAAAATTAAACTACTAAAGTTCAGGAACCTAATGGAACTACTCCCATTCATTCCTCCAATTCAGCACAACTTCTACAAGTCACTGCCCCATGAAGTATTAGGAAGGAAAAGAAAACCTACAGGAGCACAAGACACAACACGACAAAGAAACATGAATTAAAGAGAAGAAGAAATCGAGGACAACGATGATGACATTTTACAATCAGATTATGATAAGTAGAAAAAAACCCAACCAAAATGGAGGCGTCACATAATGAATAAACTTAGGGTCCCCATTATTTTATGTTTCACTAGAAAAGAAGAGAAAATAATAATTTTCAAGAATTTTGAGAAGACAATTTTTTCAAAAATTATTTTTAGTTGTTGTACTTTTGTAAAACTTTTTACTTTTTAAGTGCTTAAAATATTTTTGTATCAATAAAAATATGATAAAATGCAGTACTTTTATAAATTAACTGGCACAAACCCTTCAGAGCAAAAGGGGTACAAGTGCAGATGTTGGAGGCAGAAGGGTATAAGTGAATGCAAGGGCTTAAAGGATTGTATGATATACTAAAAAGATGATGATATAAATTGGTTTCAACTACATGAAAAGACAGCTAAAGTATGCAGCTTTCCACCTAAGTATACAAACCAAACACAATTTTTACTCAGAATTTACAATAACCAACCAACTTTGAAGCCATTTATCTCAGAAGTAAGAAAAGTGCACTTGTACCACTTTCCGTTTAGGCCCCTCAATTACAAGAGAATAACAGGATTTTTTATTAGTTATAAGAGTAAGAAGTGATACAAAATATAAGGTACAAATGTACCAATATTGCTTGGATTTTGCTAAGTCAAAGATAAATAAGAAACAAACATTTATATTAGACACCAAAAATAAACAGAAAGTCCCTAGCCAAGCCTCAATGTAAACATTAAGTCAAAAACATACCAAATATGACAAGAGTTTTAAGTTGAAAATTCAAAGGTTCGTGTATTTTCTGTTTTACCTACATATAGAGTTGAAGACTTTAAAACAGTCATATTTCTCCATTAATGCCAAAATAAACTAAGATTTCTATATGATAAATATAGCTGTAAACTTATCTAACATTGCCCCAAACTTCCCAATCCTAAAAGATTATATATATAAAACGTCAGAGTACACAAGTGCAAATACCACAATATTAACTAAACCTGCCAGTCAAGGCTGAAATACCCCGGACACACCAACGACTTGGGCGCCAAAATAATACTATAAATTACAATGATGAATGTCAGCCCCCCTTCCAATGACCTGACAAACTACAAAATATAGTGGCGAGCAATGCCATAGAACATCCGAAGGATGTCTTACTACCTAGAATAAGCTAGCTTGTATCATAAAATAAACACAGTTCCAGTTGTATTCCATACTTCCGACCCAAAGTGAATAAACATAAAACACATGGTAAAACCTAGTACCCCATATATATATTGATATCTAAAGTTATAAGTGATATTTCAAAGGCGGCAAAAGGGCGTCTAATAGTTCGCCGTCTACCAGCGAGAAATGAGAGTTTACCCATTCTAAAAATAAGCAATCATCTTTAATATGTCCCAAAACATTAATTTAGAAAAAGATCCCCCCAACATTACGTCGAAACAGAATAATACATATTTAGTCTAAGTTTAATCCAGTGCTCTCACATTAGAGGTCAGTGATACAATTGAGTAACTATAAAAAAGATACATTCCAATATATAGCCGTCACAAATATCTGATACGCCCACAGAGAGAGGGCGAGAGGGAGGGAGAAAATGGAGCTGAAGAGGGAAGACAAGCAGCGCTTAGGGGGAATAGCGGCGGCTCTGGAAACTACTAGCTGCTTGGAGAATCATCTAGTCAGCGAAACAGGTACCTCCACAGGTCAAGTTCACATCCCTCTTTGTTTCTGGCCGGAGCTCCCATCATGAGTGGACAGTTGGGTGGTATCACCATTTAGTCAGTGGGATAGTGTGTTGTGGAGTGGATGTCGCAGCACGTGAGCTCTAGTGTTTACATTCAACAAGGCCGAGGGTAAGTGTACACCCATTTGATTGAATTAGCTGTTCTTTTTGCAACACCATTACAAAACCTATATGCCTCTACTGTTACTGTACTACCGGTACTATTTACACACCTCCTTCGAGGTAGAGTACAACATACTACGTTTTAACGTATTAGCCCTTGTCGGCCTAATCCACGATTTCATCACATTCTATGAATTGTGATTCTTTTTCTTCTTCTTAGTTTTCTTCTTGTTTTGTTGCTGTTATTCTTCGTCCTGTACTTATGTTTCAATTTGACCCTGAGATTGAGAATACAGATCTTCTAGAAAGAAATTCATGGGATTAATTATTTCATCGACTTGATTGAATTCCTCTACAATAATTTCTTCTTCCGGTCCATCTAAAGAGTCTTCATCTAGTGTAGCATTGATTCAGGATTAACCATGACAATTACCACAAATTGCTGAAAAGTATAAACCTATGTTTATACAGCCACACATTTGTATACAACCTTTTGAACAGTTGCAGAAATTAATATTTAAAAGGGAATCTGGAGCATGAAGTTGTGATGTTCTTTTTGGCTCCGAAAATTACTTTTCATTAGCCACTCCCAGTTTCCTAGTTTAAACTTCCTGCAATAGTAACCTTCTCTATTGTAGTCCAAGGTAGATTCAGTATTTATCAAGAACAATATTAAATATTATTAAACAAGAATAAACTCCCCACATTTACAAACTGTCCCTGTACTTACCCTTTGTATCTTCTGGCTAGAACAACCTTCAAGACTGGAGTATACACGTCGCGTCTTAGATTGAAGAGTGGGACGAACAAGCTTTGGTGATACAACAACTGATGTTCCGAGTGGACTGGTAGAAGTAATTCTGATAGGACGGATGAAAGACACACTCAACAACTGAACTGCGAATGTCCTGCCATCCGGTGGGAAAGAGAGTATAAACCACCAAGACATCGCGTGATGTGTATACGTCACAGGTGTACTGGTCAAAAAGATCTATATCAATATTGGTGGACGTGGTCAAAACAGGGCCGCAAATCCCAGCTTGATCTATGGTCTACGTGCTGCTCTGCATTCATCAAAATGGCCGATGGGACGTCAACGACTAATTTGGAGACCCCCTTTCAACCCCAAGTGATTATTAAAACTATATAAACCTAGCGAATCTGAAGACAAATTGACTATTATATCCGAACGCCGTCTGGAGAAGTCCTCTCCTGGACTAGGAGTTTTCAGGATGATTACGTATTTTCTATATTTATATTCATTGACATTATTTTAATAGACTTAAACTATGGCTTGTTCAAATTTTAACTATAAAGTAAAGTAGGTTTTGGAATAAGCCGGAATAGGCATCGTAAATTAATAACTTAAAGATTTTTAGTTTATAAAAATACATTTTTTATGAGACACCAAATCTTTTTTGGTGCTACTTGGACGCTAATGTCTGTTAATTCACTTGAAAATTTTAGATTGTCACATTTATGAACTGATTTTTCTCGAAATATTTAATTTGAATAATCTTATTGCTGTAGTAAGTGTAAACGCCATTTTGACGATGTTTCTTTATTTGATTATTATTTAAATTATATGTTAAAGTAATGTAAAATTTTGCTGGATGATTGATTTAGACTTTAATATTTTTCAAATTATTTAATAGAAATTACTGGTGGTTTAACTAGACTTTTTTCGTATGTTATATTATTTATTATTACCAGTATGGATCTTGTTAACGTCTCTAGTTGTGTCGACGTTAAATAGTCCCGCAAAAGTTTGACTTGAGGTCTATAAGCCAAACTCTTGTGTTCTTTGTAATATCTGTGTGATATTAAATTTAATAATTTATTTTTTCTCAAATTATTTGGTCTGTATTCACTGTAGTTAACCAGACACTTTGTAACAATTTAAAAGATGCCCACTAGAGGCTTTTTTCGTAGTTGTATAAATATTTAGCTAGATATTTATTCAGTAATGATTTGATCTAATTGTCAACATTTAAGGTTTTTTTGTCAATATTCACTGATGTGAAACTGACATGTTGTAATTTGGTCGAGTTGTTGTCTCTTCCAAACTGACCCAGTTGACTAAAGGATATGTTTCATGTTTGGAAACATTCTCATAATCAAACTCCGCTTGATTAATGATATGTTATCGGAAATATGATCTTCAACACACCTCCGATGGAATTATTAGGGCATGTAAATTATTGTTTCAATTGTTGTTATCTTGAATAAAGCATTCATATTGTTATTTAATTGTTGCTAATGTTTTACTTTATTATATGTAGCTTACCCCCACCTTCCTTTTAGTCTAGTGTGGCCGTAGCTAAGAGGTAGTAGAGTGGGTTGTAACAGGTGAACATCCAACTGTTATAATTTTGATAGATCCTCTGTGTAAAATCCTGAGATAGACATGGCAATCACAAAACAATTATGAAACTAATAAATAAAGGATAAAAATCCGAGAAAGAAAATATTACCTAGTCTACAAATTGAGTGCACAAACCAACACAATCACGGGGCGGCCATCGTGCTCCATTTCCAAAGCAAAATTAACCTAATCACGATCATAGAAATATGTTTGAAATAAGAGCATCACACTTTACCATAGATAATTAATGATATAATGGACTATGTTACAGAAACATATTAAATATAAAGCATCATGAGTCTAAACCTGTGCGAATCGATGATTTTCCATTTCGAGTCGAATCCGAATCTTGGCGAACCAGCTCAAATCGATTCCAAATCGAATATCATGCCCAGAATTTTTTTGAATCGAATATTCTACCAAAAATAAAATCTCGAATAGAATTTGAACCAAATAATTTTATTTTGAATATGTTTCAAATCCAAAGCAAATAACATATACTCAGGAGTTTTGAAAATATTTTAAACTTACTAAAAGCTAATCAAGTAAACATCGCCTCATGACTATATCATGAAATGCTATATCCAAAATAAATTATCATTTTTTATAATGATTTGCTGTATAAGACCATAGAATGTTGAAATTATTTCTAAGTATCAAAAAATTTGAATTTCCAACTAAACCCATCGAATCCTTATTTGAAATTTACTTGGAATCAACAATTTGAATCCACCACGAATCTCTCTAGTAAAAAACTCGAAATCTCAAATCAAATCCGAATCATAGCTAGATTCGAAATTTCGAAGGTTCGTACAGGCTTAAAATTTTCTAAAGCGAATCATGGTCAACAAGCTATATCGCCTGAATATTGGTTTATTTTAATTGTTATATCGCTTATAGATATGCGCTAATTTAGTTTTCGAGTTTAGCTATGTATCTACAATACTAATGTATCCACTTTAAGATATCATTTAGTTTGTGTATTCATTTCTTTT
Source organism: Timema podura (assembly GCA_033556935.1). NCBI lineage: Eukaryota > Metazoa > Arthropoda > Insecta > Phasmatodea > Timematidae > Timema > Timema podura. The sequence continues at coordinate 58,958,607 of JAVRXN010000004.1, forward strand.
AAATTAGTGTTCCACCATGTTGAGTATTTTTTATTAGTTTAGGAAATTTTAGGGTCCCCTTCCATTTCCTATCAGTAATTGTTTGAATTCAAAAGTTTCCCACTCTTATAATTATATGGGTTTCTCCTTTTACCAAATTGGCAAATTTAAATATTCTTTCATTCATAAAAAAAATATTCTTTGGTAAAATGGCAATTTACTCTCACCTCCAAACCCCTAACTATCCTTAGTTACCACAATTCCAATTTAAAATTGTAAGATTTATTTGGATATCTTTAATAATATTTTAAATTCCTACAAAATTTTAAACTAACCACATTGAAAATAATGTTTATATTGGTTAAATACATTTTAATCGCTTCCATTTCATGGGCTTCAATTTTGAAATTCCATTTGTTCAGACGTCGTTCAGCTATCCGGGGAAGGTCTATTAAATTAAATGGCGATATTTCATGTCACTATCTCTACAAAATTATATTTATATAGCTCTGGAAACATTTTTAGGGATTAATTTCCCCCTATTTTCCGATTCTTCATATTGAAATTAATGAATTCATATTTTGATATTGTTTGATTTAATCCTTATACCCACATGCTTAGTGTCAATCGTCTAAAACTTTGAGGAGTAGTTTAGTCTCTTGGTTGTAGAAATTAGAAACCCACCCTATCACCAGACTCCTTAGATATAACATTTAAAATACATTTGTGGTTATTTGAAATAATCCCTTTAAATTACTGATAAATTTAAATTTTATACATGATATCCCCTCATATTTCCTTTAATTTCTATTTTAAATTTAAAATGTTCAGACTTTGTTGTTAATTAGATACGAGCATGCCATATTTAAGAAAATATTGGACTCCCTCCCCATTTCTCTAACTCCCACTCCAAAACATCAAATTTATGACTTATTTGGTTATCAGAAGCCTTACTTATTCCAGTATGCCACATTTAGATTATCTACCATATAATTGTTAAAACTCCCCTTTATTTCCTGGGCTCCCATTTTAAACCTTAAAATTGTCGGACTTGTATAGTTATTTGGTGTGGTATTTAGCCTAAATGTAGAATTTAATTTTATACCACACTGAGAGTAAGTTTTTTCTAATAGTTTGGTAAGTTTTTAACAACTCAACCCACTATTTTCAACCCATTCCTAGGAATTTTAAATTCTAATATTTATTTGGTTAGCTGGAGTTTTATTTCTACCTTTCTTTAAATATTTAGTTTTAACCTTATCCCAAAAGTTATTTCTAGCTGTCGTTTCTATAGATTGGCTGTAGTCTTTTTTAGGTTAATTTTGATCTTAATATATATTTCTTACATTTACTCTCTTTAGTAGTATTAAGATTAAAAATTTTTTTTATTGTTTAATAAGGAACGTTTAAGAATATTTTAAATAAAATTCAATTCTTTTAGTGAAAATAAATTTTACAAGATGTATTATAATTAAGGTTAAAGACATAAATGTGTAATATAATATAACATACATGCACAGTATTGAATAATATTTGAAAGAGATTGATAATATTAATTACAAGTTATAATACATTGTTAATAGAAATTTTTGAAGTTATAACAAACATCTTAAAAATTGAATACCCTATTAAAATTGTAGACATTTGAGTCAAATTAAACTTAAAACTATGTATTTAAAAACAAAGTATGATGTGATCATGCAATTTCGTGTGTCTGTATTAATATGAAAGATTGACAGAACAAGATATTAAATTTTGAAATATATATAAAGTGAATTTCTTTCTTATCTGTATTTCTCTGTTCCTTTGTTACTTCTGCAAGTGCTGCAAAGTTACTTACACTTATATAGGGCTTGCGGTTCTCCAATTCGAAAGTCCTGCGTCAAGCAACAGTCAGGGAAAACTGCTTGTTCACCGGTGCTTCAGCCGGACCTTTGAGGAAGAAGAGTTTGTACGCTGGCACATAGGGCTCGTGGTTTGGTGAATCCCCTGGCTGGAGTAGATTCACCTTCTGAGGTAGCTGAATCCCCGGCGCTTTAACTCCCAATGGTAGAGTGTCTTCCCACGGTGTGTAGGCAGTGGGCAGGACATTATGTGCTGAAACTAATATAAATATTCCAATATAAATAGTACTGATATAATATTTACGGTAAGTCTCAAAATTTTATTGAGAGTGATTTTCCATTAGCTCTACCAACCATGTTACTACATTATAGATAATATAAATTAGTTGAAAAAGACACTTGAACACAGGGATTGAGCCCAAGTCCTTTCTCCTAAGCCACCGATGTTCTACTACTGAGCTATATAGGATTCATCACATGTTTAGGCTCATTCTTCACTCATAGTTGATGGATGATTCTGTGATGGAAGTATGGAATCGTCAGCCACATATGAGCGACCAATAATATGCGAGTGATCATACTTGAGTCATCTTACACTTGGGAGGATTGTTAGGTGGCCAAGTATGTAATAAAAGGTTTTAATTTTAACATGAAATTCTAATGAAAACTCACGCACATCACAAACTCAGACTTACAGACTCAGTCATAGATTAAGAGTGAATAATGATTCTGAACACGAGATGAATCCGAGTTAGCTAAATGGTATAGCATATGCATTGTAAGCTAAATGTCCTTGTCTCAATTCTTGTTCAGTGTGATTTTTCATAAAATTTAAATTAATTGATCTGTGATCCCTTCAATACAGACAGTGACGTAATTACAATGATTTTCATCTTGTTTGTTAATATTAATATACAGGGTTTCTCAAATGTACTAAACCAAATCACATACAACTAGGTACATAATAGTAAGCAACTGTCTCACCTTGTAGGTTCCCAACCTCGACATGTTTGTGGCTGAATCTGTAGTTCTCGGCATATCTAAACAGTTCCTTGAATAACCTGGAACTTTTCAATGCCAGGAGGAAGAAAATCAATTGTTCAATCATACTCATGTTGACAAGATTACGTTTTTAATCAGAAAGATCTTAGTACAAGTTAGTCAACGAAATACACCAATGAGGTTATGATTTATTTCAGTCGTTTCCGGAGAAACGAACGTGCATTATTGAGTCGATTGTAAAAATAATTCTATTGTTGTAGTTTTGTAAACCAAATGTTAGATGAATTTAACTCTAAATAATACATATATAACAATATTGTAATGCAATTTTATAGATATAGTCCAGCAAATACGTAGCTCTAAATGTTAAATTTGTTAATGCTAAATGCTAAATGCTAAATACCTAGATTTGTATAGATTTATTACAATTGTAATGTTAAAACTAACGTTATTTATTTAATTCGATGCATCGGTCTCGGCATTGTAATCATCTATTTATCTTTTATTTTATCAAAACCATAAATTTAGAATGTATTATTATCGTAGCACATATAGGTGGTCACGCAGAATAGATGTTAAGATCGTTTAAATTAGTTTTACGATAGTTGGTCGTTTTGAGCTATAATCTCATACAGGTGTATTGAGAGTGTTTTTTGCATAAATTGTCTCCATCCTTATAATAGCTTATATTATACACAAGTCGTGGTAAGAATTACTAAACTAACAAAGATTAAAACAGTACACATAGCACTCTACAACCTATCAATAATGTTATTTCAAGGGTAAAATACTCGACGTTACTAACATCTTCCTCTGGACTAGAGGTAGGCAACCGGTGGGACGCACGAGGCCTGCACGTAACATTTAGTGGCCCACAAAGAGATGACCATAATTATATATCAGATGATACAATGTGTTTTTTATAAATCCTTAAAATTGTACAAATACAAAAAGATAATTGAGAAATGTGCGAAGCTTAAAATTTATTGAATCTGAATTTGTATCTATTGTATTTAAAATCACTAATGTTTTCATCAAATCGGATTGAAAGGTTATTTCTGGTCTTTTCAATGTATACAGCCTTACATTCACATCTCAATTTGAAGATGTCACTTTTGACTTTTAGTGTTGAGAATAGATAATGAATATTACGGAAAACCTTAACCTCTAAACAGCCATTCTGAACAGCAACAAAATTTTAAATGAGCAAACTAATTTTGAAAATGAATCTCTTATTAACACAATTAGAAAATTACTTCAACACGTCAAACTAAAAAGTAATCCTGATTCCAACAATTTTAACTCTCCTTCCATCACAATTAAAATCTATTAAAACCATAATCAAGAAAATTAATATCGTAGATTAATTTGCCTCTTTTTAATTCAATTCCACATCTTTAATATAATCATAAATAATATATCTATCTATATTTACTCATCATATATAATTACTCTCTATGTTATACTAGCGACCATATATCATTTATCAATTGTTTTTATTTTATCTATTCTATTAGTATTTATTAAGTGTAAATAGCCGAAGCTATATTAATGGTAGTTGGTTCAGTTAGATATCATTCTGAAAATTGAAAAATGACACCTGGACATGGGAATCGAACCCGGGACCTTTGGCTTAGTACGTCAATGCTCTAACCACTGAGCTATCCAGGATTCGTCCCGTGCTCACGGTCATTCTTCACTCATATGACTCAAGAATGACCGTCACTCATATGACTCAAGAATGACCGTCACTCATATGACTCAAGAATGACCGTCACTCATATGACTCAAGAATGACCGTCACTCATATGACTCAAGAATGACCGTGGGCACGGGACGAATCCTGGATAGCTCAGTGGTTAGAGCATTGGCGTACTAAGCCAAAGGTCCCGGGTTCGATTCCCGTGTCCAGGTATGATTTTTCAATTTTCAGAATGATATTCTATTAGTAGCTTACCACGTATTATTGACTTTACCACACAATTTTCATACGTTATTATAATTCAAAATTTCACAAAACTTCCGACAATATGTATTTTAAACAAATAATCGTCATCATAAATAAGGTAATTATAAACTTATTTATTTAAGTCATTATTTATTTAATATTTCGCATATTATCTTCTAATTTCTCTTAACTATTTACATTTCTAATATTTATCTTACTATACTTTGGAATTTATTTATATCTAAACAATATTTCACAATTCATTGGTTTATCTCAGACCTGAAGATGGTGTAACATAATGCCAAGACATGTTGTTATAGAAGACTAAAGATCAAATAAGTAGAAGGGAATAAAAATTAAGAAAGAAGATTTAATTTATCATTTCTGATAGTTTGAATTAAATATTTCTCAAATCAAAATCTAAAATCCCTTTCCAATCTTTAAAAATATGTGCAATTTAATTTAGGGTTAAAATATATAAAAATTAAATTAAAAAAATTATTTTGTAAAAGCTTGGTGCCACTGATAAATGATTTTTTTTTGTCTTGTCTATTACAACATAAGCAATCAAGTGAAAATTTTTTGTGTAAAATAATTATATTAATACAATTTTGTCATTTATTATTATTTTCCCTTCCAGCTACAGAAGTCATTGTAATTCCTTTTACCAATTACTTTAAATTGTTACTTGAAGTTCGTGTTCATAATTGTACACTAGATACTTTTTTGAGATTTTTGTGTTTCTCAAATACCATAGGAATCGAAATTTAGAACAAACGATAGCTTTCTAAATGTAAAGGCTGGTACATTTCCTCTAAATTCAACCTTCTTCATTCTTAGAAAATAAAAGTTATTAGTGATTATGCGTACAACTCGAATGTCCGATATAACGTGGTGACCAAAAATAAGATCTTATTGCTGAATATTAATTTTGTACTGTTAATATTTCTACAGTTTCTACGTCATCACACAGCAGTAGAAATTTGTAAACATCACTACTTTAATGCTCTCTTCCTCCAACGGCTGTAGACTGTTGTCATAATCACTATCCTAATGGCATCTTCATTTAATGGGTGTAGACTGTTGTCAATAACACTTTATAACGCCCTGTTATTCTAACGGGTGGAGACTACGGTCAATATCACTGTCCATATGCCCTCATTCTCTAAAGGCTCTATACTGTTGTTAATGTCACTATCCTAATGTCCTCTTCCTCTAATTTAGTAGACTATTATCACTATCACTACCCTAGTGCCCTTATCATTTAACAGCTGTAGACTATTGTCAATATCAATATCCCATAGCCCTAGTCAACATAGAACACTGTCTGAAATAACATTAATTGCAGTTATATAACAAATGATCTGGCCTTAGCCTAATCAAACAATAAGTTTAGTATTGGTATAAATCATCGTGTAACACTCAGTGGAGGTTCCAAAAATTTGACGCCCCTATGCATGATTATATTATCCGCACACCTCCGAATTATTTTTTTTTTTCATGGCCTATAGGAAGATTTGGCTTGGGTCTGAGTTAGTATTCGAAAAATATTACTACCAAAGATAATCAAACATGTAATACACGTATTTAGGTGGACAACCATTTAAGGAAATAAATCTTAATGAACCCAGCCTGAATTCCAAACCTGACGCCTCAATTAATGTCAAACCAGAATGGACGGGCTTTAATCTATTTATAGACCTTTCTCTATGGCTTTGCACTGGTGTCTATAGATTCTAGTTATGCTAAGATAAGCGAGCATTTATAACTTAATAAAGAAGATCCAGACGTAAATGAGAGGATAACATTTGGACCTGAGAGATATAGGGTGTAATGAGGTAGACTAGATGGAATTAGCTCAAGAGTGGGATAGGATGTAATGAGGTCGACTGGATAGAATTAGCTTAAGTTAGGACTAAGGTGTAATGGAGTGGACTGGATAGAGTTAGCTCAAAATAGGGATAGGAGTAATGAGATGGACTAGATAGAATAAACTCAAGATAGGGATAGGGTGTAATGGGGTGCACTGGATAAAATATACTCAATATAAGAATAGTGTGTAACGGGGTGGATTGGATTGATTTAGTTCAATATAGGGATAAAATGTAATGAGGTGGACTGGAAAGAATTAGCTAAAGCTAGGGATAGGTCGCGTACTCTAGTGAGTGTGTTAACGAACTTTAGAATTCCAAATGCCATAGAACAAGTAAATTAACTTGTAGTTATTCTATCAAATTTATCGTTTAGTTTTAAAATATTGTTAGTTATTAAGTCCGTGTGTGTGTATATATATATATATATATATACACTGATTTTTGTAGGAATAACAGTACCTGGTAGTTAATAAAGCTACTTAAATCATTTATTACATCCATACATCAAGTCATGCTATCTCCAGCTTTTAATGTTGATAGATATTATCAATTACTACAAAATAACACAAATAATATAATAAAATGTTATCAATTTTATCTACAAAAAAATATGTTGGACTTTCTATACTATTATTAAAACCAAAATCATAATATATACATCATATAAATCTTAAATATAATACCAAACGCAAAAAAATTGTGTGAATTAGATATATCTTTCACTATTTTGACTGCCAAGTATTGTTTGTGCCAGTGGACTCATTGTGAAAACGCTTCTGTCTCATATTGTGTGGTTTTCCGTTTATAGGGAGGTCAGTTTTAAAATAATAACTGATTATATACTGAGGTGTACTTTTCAAAAATATTTGTTTTTCAATGTTTATCCATGTAAATGAGACATTTCTTCCTATTTATATGGATGTGATCCATACACAACAAGTGTAATAACGCGTTATAGTCTTTGTGGCTAGCAAGGTATATAAAACAGAATACATCGTAAAAATATTCAAGATACACTGGTGGGAATTAAAGAATTCAATTAATTCTAACCTTAGAAGTATCATTGTAACAAATTTATAAAATCTTTATTTGTGACTACTTTGTGTATTTTCTTCCTACACTTATTCTGTATCATTATAATATAATTTGTTAGATTTTTCCCGAATCGGTGATTGCATAGTCTGGGGTGTCAATCTCAAATTATATTGTTTCCATGGTGACACAGATATATAGTGGATAGAATCCAGTTCAGATGAACTGATTATGTTTTGGCCGCTTAAAATGGTCCATGCTCTAACTTCACTAAAATAAGTGTACAAATATTCTTAAATTCTAATTCCTAAATCTTTACTCAATTAATTCTAATCTTCGGATATCTCGAACTGGTAGTGAGGCTGAGAGTGCATCAAGAATTTTTTTTAACTTAAGTAAATAAGTATGTTTGACTTGGTAAGGTAGAATTTGCCGTGCAGACGTCCTACTTTAACACAATATTTAATTTTACGATACGTTATTTTCAAAATATAGTTCACAATAAAATAAAGTCGAAAGATTCCAACAGTGCTCTTTTTCATTAACAACCCAACATTTTAAATTTTATTTATAGATAAAATGTTTAAAAATATGACATTATCCAATTATAACGATTTATTAAATATATTTGTGGAGTAATGAGATTAGGCTTGATGAAAAAACGATTTTAATGTATTCTTCCTCTAATAAATAATATAATTTCTTATTGAACTCATAAAAGAAAATTTTAATATATTTGAGAGCCAGTAGCAATATTTTTTCTTTACTTTGAGATAAGAAGATTCGTAGTTTTCTTTTCCCTCTTTCTTACTGAAATGACTAAAGTTGATTGTAGGTGAAGGCTGAAACCGATAAAAAGCTTAGACTGAATAGAGAAAGAGATCCATAAAACCACACAGGATATTGTATTTTAAGCCGTGTGGCCTGAAATCTATTAATAATTTCTCCCAGACTGATGTTGCCATCTTAAGCTGGATTTCGCTATTTATTTATATTATATATTTCGCTAAAATTATTTTAGGTAAAAAGGATATTTATTTTGGATTACCAATTAAAGAATTTATGGTTAAGAAATAGGTTAAGAAATAGTAAATAAATAAAACTTATTTGGTTATTTTGAGTGATTCATCTGTAATCCTAGAAAATTTATTTTTTCTACCTCATCTAACAGTATTTTCCCCACTAATTTAAACACCCTAAGATACTCCTCCATTTTAGGTCTGATTTTAATTCCCAAAATGTATGATTATTTAGATTGGTCCCTATATTTGCCCGCTCAATTTTGGCTTTTCTCCATATGGAGTAGTTGTTTCTATTAGTTTTTTAATTCTTAAACCTCCCCAAACTCGCTTACAATTTCTTCAGCTCTTAATAAAATATGTCAAATTTTAAGATGTATTTGGCTATCTGGAATGGTGCCTTTTCCTACTTGCCAAATTTCAGTTTTCAACTCCATTGAAAATAGGCTAGTTGTTTCTATTAATTTTGAGCACCACCACCATCTGTGCCTGCACTACGGGACCCATCGTTTTGAAGGACATGAGATTTACCACCTCTGCTTTCCCTCTATACAACCTTAGGGAATGATATTTTTAAAAACTATTTAAAAGAGAATCACTCAATTTTGGAAAGGAGCCTTAATTTAAATTTCAAGGTTTTATGTCCACTGGTTCTAAAGATATAACATTGGGAAACGTGAAATATCTCTATCGACCAACAAGAATAACAATCAATCTCCTATTTCAATGTTATGAATAAAAAATATATTTTTATAAAATCCAACAGTTTCTGAGCTATTTATATTAGCTAATAGCTCAAAAATGGTTGGTTTTTATATGAAATACATGCCTAATTTAAGTAAAAATTTTTTTAGTTAACTGTACTATAATTTTACAATGATAAGTTATTTCATATCTCAAATATTTGCAAAGCTATAATCCAAATATTAAAAAACCATCATAAAAAGTCCACTCAAAGACTATTTCATGGGAAGTTTAGCATTTCCATTTTATTTGTGATGTTAATTTTTTAAATTTATTTGATTTGATTAACGTGTACTTTCTGGAGCCCAGTATATAATCAGACGACTTATAAACAAATTTAAATTTAAAATAGACACAACATCCATGCCCCTACCGTTAATTCATCCCTGTGTAAGAGTAATGATAAATATTTCGTCAATGACAGGACACGAACACTAAATCCCTAGTTCAGTATACAGACACTTTCTTGAATGAGATAAGTTTTTTTTACGTGTGGCATCTTTGACCGGGAAAGAAATACTTCAACCTTGCTGTTTGATCCGTACGGAAATTGGTAGCTGTTCAGACGTCGCGGAATCTGTGCGGAATATAAGAGAAAAGTTAAATAAAACATCGTTTGTTATTTACAAATAAAAATACATTTCTAACCTAATTCAACCTCATTATAAAGTAGTAATATTTAGTAAAAATATACCCATGTGTGAGATTCCTTAAGAAAAAAAATGTTTTTATCATGGAATACCTTGATTAAATGGTGAAGTATCTTGGGTGATATCCCTTAGAATCTTTTTATAATTTTAGCCTCGTATGTGAGGCTCCTTGATGTCGTGGATAATATTATATTACAGTATTTCGTGTAATTTTGGTATTTATATTTCTAATAAATCTTAGCTTCATTAATACAACTCTTTCGTTCTTTACAATCAAACAATGATTATTATTTGTTGCCAGGAAACAAGATGTATTTCTATATATTATAATAGTGGTTTCCTAGATATATCATACGGTTGTGTTTTATTTTATCTAGTTAAAATATTTATTATTCTTATTTAAAGTAAATAATTTAGATGAAAATGAGTTATTAGGATCAGAATATTTTCATGTTAAAATAAATAGCTATTTGAAGCATCATGCTGTGTGTTCCGTCACAAGCCAGTAGAACAGTATCAAAAACCTTTACAATATAAGCTCCTATATTACTTTAAACAATCTAAAAAAATTTAAAGATATATTTAGCCTTTTTAATACTAAATTAAAATAAAGTGTTTTTACTTGCCGAATTGTTCTATAGACACTTTAAATCCAGAAAGAAGACGATATAACATCGACCGAAGGAAGGGTCCTTCAAGGTCCTTCAGATTTATTTTATGTATTGGTTGATATACGTCATTTAGAACAAAATTGATTATTGATCATCAACAGCTTGTCATAATCCTCCCAACTAGAAGTCATACCTCCATTTTACGTCCTTAGCGTATACATTCTTACTGGGAGCCTTATTTTCCGAGTCGCTACTTGAAAGGGTACTCCCCAAGCGTTGTTCCTTAATTCTTCCTGTACACAAAGCTCTCAGGTCTCCCTCTTGACGGTTGTCAGGGAAGTTAAATTCCTCCTTGTTCCTATAAATGGTGAATATTAGAGCGTGGCCATCAGGGTTGGACCATCTCTATTACCTCCTACGCGCCATCCTCATACTTACTCTTAGTCTTCCAAGTTTCTCTCCCCAATGTCTATTACAAACCTTCAATGTTTCTCTTATTACCGGAATCGAAATCCTCATGGCTCTACGCATCGAGCAAGTGTACCTTCTCGTACTAGCATTGATATTCCCACCTTTTTCCACATCTGGTGGAAACACAGGTACCTCTCTGAGCTTATCCTAATTAGTCATTTTGATGTTGTGTCTGAGTCTTGAACCCGTCCCTCCGTCTTCAGTCAGCTCTATTCCTATATCAAAGGTGATCGATCATATTGTGGTCACTAGTGGTCATCCCATCCAGTAATTTCCAGTCCCTAACAATCTCCATCGCCTCCCTGTTACAGATTGTTACATCTATATTTTAACTGGCTCTAGCTCTTCCCACATAAGTCAGTGGGTCTAAATGATTCGATACTTCCAATTGTCTCACAACTATAACCTCTTCCAACTTATTACACCTCTTGTACGCTCTATATCCACATATTCTCCCATAAGATCTTAATAGGGTGTCGCTGAACTACAAAGATGACCTTGCATTCACATCAACAAGAATATTATTGGATTTCCCTTGTAAGTGACACCTATCACTTCCATCTGATCTAGGTATGGTTCAATATCCTCCCTGAACTTGAAATAAATATTGACTAGGATGACTGCGCTTATTCACGATATAATTTCGACGCAAGTAACCTTTTCGTTACAATATTGATCATCCTATTTACCGTTATATAATTATTATAAACCATTATTGCATTCATCGGTGTTTTGCTTACTGTCACAATTCGTGCAGTGCATGGTATTTGCTGAATCATACCACCAACTGTATTGTAAGGCTCTTGTAAGCATACAATATTCACCTGAAGTTCTCGTTCATAACGGTTTCACACAAAATAGCTTTTGACTGCCCAATTTCTATTGTTTGGTTAAACATCATGGATTATGCGTGAAAGCATAGCATTTGGGCCAAACCACCTTTGAATAAAACGCTATAAGGCCGTTGGCTTCACAAAGTGTTGGTAAGTTTTCTCAATATAGAATTCCTCTTTCCTCCTTTTGAATAACTTTTTCACCTTGTCCAGTAGTAGTTTAGCATCTGCCTGGAGGTTCATCGATCTGAGTTGGATCCTATCAAAAGCTTCATGCGTAGGGAAAGCTATTGATCCTTCCTTACCAGTTGTGACCATAAGCCTCATCGCCAAATGGAGAGTTTGTTTTTTATCTAGCCTTGAATGCTGGAGGCTCTCCTCGAAATTCCCATATATCTGGCCCGGGTCTTAAATTTTAACCTGACCCCTCGGATTGTTTTATCCTTCTACCACTGTTCCATACTTTTCCCCTTTAATTCCTACCCTTTTTCTGCAATTGCTACTAGTTCTTCCAATGGATGTAACTTACCTCCAATTCCTTTAGTTCTCTCTACAATCTCTTATATCATTCTACTATGTACAAGCATGGGCCCCTTCTTCCATTGTTTCCAGTTTCAATCTCCAACTTTTGCCTCCTTTCTTTGTGTTCCTTCTTAGTCGTTGTAACCTCATACTCCAAAGACGATGTCACTACGAGCTTCAACTCCTCTCCTTTCAACTCAATATCCATTCCAGGATATAATTCAACATTCCTGGTAGCCATACTCACCCTATGGTAAGCTGCTCTCCTTATATCTCTCTTCTTACTTGATGGATGAATCATTTTGCACGAACATGTGAACCTAGAAGCCAGAATAAACAAGTATTTAATTTTTACTAACTTAATTAACAATCACAAAAATGAGGATATATTAACGCCAAGAGATAGATTTAATAAAACATTTCCTATAGTTATGTAATGAGGGTTGTCATTGCTCCTGTACACCAACATTGCTACCTGGAAGGAGGAATTAAATTTTTTAATAGACTTACTTAGGCCTAAACATTTACTTTTTTTACCCCTCTTAATGATTTCCTCTTTTTAACCTTTATAAGTTATTTTGGACTTTTAATATATTTTGCTCTTCTTTGCCACTATACCCTTTTGTCACTTAATTTTACTTACTTTCACTATGCCATTAGAAACTCTAAAGTTACTGCCACACCTACAAATATACACCACCTGTCCCTATCTTGAGTCAACCTTATTTCATCCTATCCCTTTATTGAGCTAGTTTTATCCAGTCCCCCTTATTAATTACATCCTAGCCCTATCTTTAGCTAGTTATATCTAGTCAACCTCATTACACCCTTTCTTTTTCAAGTCCATCCTAATTTTATCCTCCCAACTCGGTCTATTTCCGGCCAACCTGCGAATCAAGTTAAGGGATTTGACGTGAGTTTCAGCAGACTCCAACTAATTTCTGTACCTTGAAGTTATGGTGTGGCTGACATTTTCACATCTCTCAAGAAACCTATATTTATAGGAATAGTAACCGCATTTGCTTGGAGAGAGAGTGGAAAACTTAATTAGAAAACCACCATTAATACACCCGATCGAGAATTGATCCTTGGTCTTCTCGTCACTACAAGGTAAGTTAACTGCGAGAGTAGCACATTATACCTGGCGACCATCATAGCTGGTTATATATTATTATAATTGTATCACCTTTAATTTAATATATTATTACTTAACACAATAGAAGAGTTTTATAAACTGGTCATCTACTGATACTAAAATTATCTTAAAACAGAGTGTATATTTTATACAAGAGTTCTGGTTTAATCGGCCCATCTTCGTTGGGCAGTTTTAGTTGTTATTACTTTTACCGATGGTGGCTTTCAGTCTAGCCTTTCTATGTCTTCAGATGGTATCTTAACACCAGACATTAAGATTCCAATGGGCCAACCTTCTGTCTAACCTTTCTAGTTCTTCAGACGGTATCTTAACACCAGACATTAAGATTCCAATGGGCCAACCTTCTGTCTAACCTTTCTAGGTCTTCAGACGGTATCTTAACACCAGGAACTAAAAGTCCGATCACCAACATTCTCTCCATCCTTTTTATATCTTCAGACGGTATTCAATGCCATAAAACCAAAGGAAACACATTAACTATTTAAGCAATGATTGCCACTGTTTATAAAAATATAATTATTTTTATATTCAGTAATTAATAATTATTAATGATCTACAATTTGACATAAACATTGTTTACTTACGAATTGTATTAATCCAGTGAAATACTCACATACACATGCCTGACTTACACACACGAAAACATGGCTAAACAAAGCGGACAGACAATTAAACAATTTTTATGGTTGCGAAGCCGTCAGTTATACCAAAAAATACGCATGGTGCCATCATCAAAGAAGTTGGATGAATCACTACGTAAAGTAGATCTGTTAACAGTTTCATAAAAAATATCATGAACTTACCTGTGTCTACTTCACCCTATAATAACGAGGCTTGAAATATGCGATGCAATTTAAAGACAAAGTTAAAGAAAGATTTTTGTTGTCACGTTAAATTACCATTAATTTTTAAACTATTCTTCAGGTGCATCTAGATAGAGAGAAAGGCTTATTGAAGATAAAAAGCTTTATTATTTAATATAGAAATATCTGAATTTATCCTTGCTTGTATTATTGATTACATGTAATCACTAGTCGGTGTTAAAATACTACCAAGCATCCATTGTATGTTGAAATACGGTATGTAATATTTAGTGAAACAGTTAAAATTCATTCTAAACGAAGATTTCATCGTACTAGTCATAGTATATTGTATCAACAGATACAAAATTTAATTAGAATAAATATTTTGGAAGCTTAGACCACTAACAAAGGTATTCTGGTCATCTTTTGATGACACAAATTAATTGTAAGGATAATAAATAAACCTTTTGTTTGGATCAGCTGTCTGTGATAAGAACGTGATAGTTCTCATTCATCAATTGGCGGAGTGAGCTTTGGTTCAACTGCAACACGCTGGATATCATAGTCTACACAGAAGAAAATATCTGAGTATTTTTATTATGTTAAGATGGCGAGACTGATTTTTTTTTATTTTGTTCTGTTACCAAGGAGAATAATGTTATTACTATCGTGGAATTGTTTTATTTTTGTGTGTGACCTAGAAAATATAGTTAAATAAGCCAGCAAGATGGAATTATGTCTTTAATAACTATTCATCCTCCGAAACAAACAAAACAACTTTGTTTATCACTCGATCATGCTAAGAGAGATTATTGTAATCGTGAACATTTTTGACCTCCAGTTTATGATGAATCTTTACGTTTTATGTGACCCCAAAACAGAAAAATTGATTTTACAATATTCTGTACGTCCCTATGTATGTCTGTCTGCCTGTCTGTTCCTGGCCACGGATCTGAAATGATTTAATGCATTTGGTTGCAAATGGATATTAAGAGGTTATAGATTAGGACGTATATTTTATTTTCCCTCTAGACCTTAAGTTAGCAACTTTAAACTGATTTAAACTGATTTAAACTGATATCTGGAAGGTTTTGACATGACAAATAATACCATCGTTGGTTTTCTGGGTTAAAATTCGTGTAGTTATTGAATAGCTCATTTTATAAAGGATATTAGGGGAGACCGGGGCATGTTGACGACGTTAAGCAAGAATGACTAATATAGATAGTTGCAATCCATATATAAAAGTGAGTATTTTTTATCTTTAAGAACAATTCATTGACTAAATTTTCCGCACTACAATTTGTTATAAAATACATTTGTTTAGTTGTAAAAAATTGTAAATGACAACACTTCAAATTCGTCAACTTGCCCCGACATAGGGGCAAGTTGACGAACCTGTTGGGGTAAGATGACGAATTAGAAGGTTAATGCATTATATCTTATTAATATATATAATTCTTCTGTACGTGTGTATGTCACTGAACTCCTCCTAAACGGCTGGACCGATTTTGATGAAATTTTTTGTGTGTGTTTGAGTGGGTCCGTGGATGGTTTAGATTCACAATTGGACCCGGTAGGTGGCGCTGCAATCGGGTTCTAGGAATATATTTTTATTATTTAGGGACATTTTTTTCGGGGGAATTTTTTTTTTAGATTTTTTGCATATCAGAACATGTAACCTCAAAAATTTTTTTGATACAGCTGATATTTGTGGAGTTGTGGGCGAAATGCCAAAAATGAAAAGATGTTTTATTTTGTATGTTGTCTTGACAAACACTGAATTTGTAATATTTGTGTAACTCACTAATTGGATTTCATTTTGAATTTGTAATTGTGATGATCACATAGTATTTGTTTTACTATCGAAATCAATTATGCCACTCAAACGAAAAGCCAACATTCGGGCAGGACAACGTCTTTCGGGTCCGCTAGTATGATATAAAAACCTTTTGCTATATTAATATAACTTACACATTTAAATACCAAATAATTTCAAAATTACCTATCTGATTAAAATGTTATTCATTGACTTTAACTATTAACTAATAGTCTAAGATAAAAAGCAATCCACACACATGGCATTTAACATTTAGGTGTTGTGCAACAATATAATAACTAAAGAAATTAATAACAATTTTTTAGGCCATAAGAGGCAATTACGTTTTAAATAGTAACAATAGTCACATTTAAACTGGCCACATCCTTCATAGCTTGAACAGTCCTCATGCCCCCATTGTCCACAAGCTCCACACTTCACCCAATCTTCATTAGGAGGGTCAATAAACTCTTCTTCACATCCTGGACACATTACAGTTTCAGTGTTTTCCTGAGCTTCCTTTGTTTTTTGGAATAACTTCTTTGCAGCTGTTTTGGTATCCCTTTCTTCCTTCTTTTTTAATTTATTTTCCTTTTCTTATTCTTTTTCCACGAGAATATCTTTCATAGGCGTGCTCTTTAGAACAGATGATGTTATAACTGGCCGATTCCTTTTCATAGGTCTATTTGCTCTTGGAAAAGGTTTAATACAGCTGAGAGTGACTTGTGCTTTAGTAAGAATTGATGTTTGCACAGTTTTATTTTCATTCGACTCGGAACCACGAGCAGGAGCCTCTGCTTGAGCATGAGCAGTTTCTTGTTGGTCTTTCTGCTGGGATGTTCAAGGTTGTGGAATATTTGTTCGTGGGCGGTGATCATTTTCAACTGCAACTTCTTGTGGTCCATTGCAAACCAAAGTTGTTTCATCATGGGAAGGTCCTGATTGAGGAAGATCTTGTTCAGTTGTTGTTGAAGGTGCAAAATCCTCTTCAGCAAAAATTTGTGGATTGTATGGTTCAATTCCGCAAGCTTCAAAACCCTTTATTGCATTGGCTACTGTCGCTGCCCTCAAGTATGCCGTGCCAAAAAGCCGACCTACATTTCTGTCAGTTATTGCTTGACCAGGATGGGACACCATGAAATTATCGCATGCTTGATTATAGAATGTCTTGAGAGGCCCAAAAAAAGATAGATCCAATGGTTTGAGTCGATGAGTTGTGTGAGGTGGGAACCCAACCATCACAATATGGTGTTCACGGCAGAAATTAATAGTTGGAAATGAAACATGAGAAGCATGGTTGTCAACAAGAAGTAAAACAGGCATATTTTCTGATGGCTTTACATGATTAGTAAAGTGCTGAAGGTAGGAAACAAATAACTCTGGATTCATCCAACTGGTTTCGATAGCATGACCTTAAGATCCAGGAGGCAAATGATCCAGTGACTCTGGCCTCATTCTCTTTCTGGAGAATATAAGAAATTGTGGGACATACATTCCAGTCGCACTGGCACTGCACACAACTGTTACATTTTACCTCTCTCTGCAGAAACAACCTTAGAGACCCTTTTTGTGCCTTTGGGTGAAATTATTTTTGGAATTTTGGTAGGGACTGTAGACAAGCCTGATTCATGAGAATTAAATATTTGACTGGAGGAAAACTCATACTTTAATCTAACCTCTTTCAGTAGATCAAAGAATTTGTTTACTTGCACTGGCTTGATTATGTTACAGATGTTACAGGACATGTGTTCTTCTCTCACAGAATGCATTGCTGCTATCATTTTAGTATCGTCCCAATTTCTTAAATTGGTCTTCCTGACCCATTTTCTCACCATCTGCAGAGGACAATTACATTTTTAAGTGTGCATTGCATTCCAATAACAATAGTAGCATAAAAATAACGTTGTAGTGTGTTACTTTGAGATATATTTCTAAAACCCACATTATTTAGCCTACTTTTAGTAATGTTCATATTAATTAACTCTAACACTTGCAGGTTTCTATATATATGGGCATACATTTATAGTTTTATAAAACTGGGGCAAGATGACGAATTCGTCAACTTACCCCCGCCAACTTGCCCCGGATTACATTATTTCAATACTTGCATAAAAAGCTTAAACCAAAATTTATATCTATAATAACTATTACATGTATAAATTACTAATATAATACAGATTAGCTAATAGCATGTGACAAACAAGAACCATTCTTTACAACTGAACAAGAGCTTATCGAACCTACCTTCAATTTCACTGCAAGGATGCGGCGACACAACTTCCTATCCACACAGCTACTCTCAGACTGAATGGAAAATTCCGTTGCTGCTAGCTTATAGTAGCTGAGGGGGGTGGTCAAGGCTACAGGATAGCCAAACTTCTCTCGGCATTACATACGGCGCAAATTGCAATTCGTCATCTTGCCCCGTTCGTCAACATGCCCCGGTCTCCCCTACTCCAAAATCCACGTTTTTCAGAAGATAATTTTTTTGTAGCATTATTAGAAACACATGATGAATTTCCAATACCACAATAAATAAGACTACAGAAACTGAGATGTTATAGATTATGTGTTTCTTTGGATAGGTTTGTCTCTTTTATTATAAAAAATATATAAAATGTGGAATAATTCCCTTTCTTAAGTTTACATATGGAATAATGCCCTTTCTAATATGATCACATTTTTTAGGTTTAACCTAAAGCATGATATCTTCCAAAGGAGTATACAACTAATATTTTCATTGCAGAACTTTGGAAAAACAATAAAAAAGTTTTTTATCCATGTTATTTATGACT